>VMKM01002269.1:0-80123 GCA_008360985.2 Macquaria ambigua
GGCATTAATAAAATGTACAAATGAATTAATTATCCATTGAGTAAATTACTAAGCATTTCATTAATTGATGGGGCGGATGGGAAATTAATCTCCATATTTTGGTGTGACCAACAAGCTTGACTACCTGACAAAATAATATGGAGGCCTAATTTTATTCCAATAAGCAGATAATATTGAGACAGGTAAAACTGGGGATTTAGATCAAGTCATTACTCTGAATATTAAAGCAAATGACACATGCTACATCGTGAGACTTTCCAATTTGTCCTTTTCTTTGACCTTGCACACACACACATTGTTTACGGTCAAAGAAAAACCTACTGATTCTGACAAAATTCTGAGCTGTACAGACAATACTGTATATCATTGTCCTTGACTCTGCTGGATTAAAGCAGACAGTGTCTCTTCCTCTGCTCTAGTTCTCTCTCATCAAACTGAAATGTACTAAAAAATTCAATAAAATGTGACTGGATAAATAAACCTATTCTCACTGCTATTTTTTACACAAAGTGTAAGGGGGCTTGAACACCCACCACGGATTCAAAATAGTAAAACATAGTTAAACCAATTAGGCAACATGATTCTGCAGTTTTCTTTCTTGACTGTAGTATTGGTATTTTACTTGTGTAAAGGATCTGAGTACTTCCTCTAAACCTGTATGAGGAGGTTATGGGCAGTGGTGGAAAGTAACAAAGTACATTTACTCGTAATTAAGTAAAACTTTGAGGTACTTGTACTTCACTTGAGTATTTCCATCTTATGCTACTTTATACTTCTACTCCACTACATTTCAGAATGTTTGGAATGTGTGTGTGTGTGTGTGTGTGTGTGTGTGTGTGTGTGTGTGTGTGTGTGTGTGTGTGAGACATCATAGTGGGGTTCTAGAATCTATGACACATCAAAGGCATATACAAAGATATAAATCATCTATGGGCACATAGTTTCCCACATTCAGAATTGGATCTCACACCAGAGACTACTGAACTTCTGAAGACTAGTACGTATCCTAGAAAATGGAAGAACCACAAACAAGTGCCGTGTCTGAAAAAGACACACCAGAGACAATCCTAGAGAAGGAAAACAACTCTGAGGTCACCATGGACCAACCTCAAGCATCTACGGAGTCTGCTGATCCTCCTGCCTCTGGTTGTGAGTCTACAGCCGAGGCAGAGAGCGAGATCCAGCTCCGGCTGTTTGTTACCCTGCTGACCACGAGAGTGTTGACCAAGTGTCACGCTCTCCAGAACCGCAGCCAGGAAGAGTGGGTCACCCACATCAAGAGGCTGGTAAACCAGACAATGGAGGGACTCGCTATCACTGAAGGCTTCTGCCCAGACATGAAGAGCACCAAGAAAGTCTGCAAGGCTGTGGTGAAAGACCTGCAGAAGAAGTTCTGCGGTAGGCGCCTGCTGGAGACTGTAATATTACTGCAGGATCCAGTCGTGGACGCAGCCATCGTCCAGTCATTGCAGGCTCACATCAAAGACTTACCTGCTCGGCTCGCAAAGAAAGCTGCCCCCAGCAAAATCTGGAAGTGTGTGCTCCAGGTCATCGCTATGGCCCTAGGTTTACTGGCCGTCTTCACTTTAATGGCACTCATCCCATAAAGCAGCACACCAGCAGCTGCAGGTGGAGGAGGTTTGCAGCGTTGCAGCAATGTCCGCTGTCACTCCCAATTTGGACAATAAAATGTTTCATTGTATTTGTGATATCTGAGAAACTTGTTCTTAGAGTTATTAGGCAGACAATGTGGATTAGCTGACACACACACACACTCACACTCAATGCCAAAAAGTTTAATTTGATAAATTGCTAATTTGTTGGGAAAATTGCAATATCATAGCGTGGTTGTCTTGATTATGTCCATGGGGGACTGTTTGTAACTAACTGTACATATTTATTTTTTTATAACAATTTTTCATATCTTACTGTCAATTCTCTATTTTCTATTTATACTGTATGCTGGGCTGTAGCTCCACACATTACCACTGGGTGGAAGCACTGAGGACACTAAGCAGTACAGGTTTGAGAAATTACAACCCATCAACTGATCTGCTTAAAAGAACAGGCAGAGAAGCAGCTTCCTGTACAGGCACATCTGCACAAATTAGGCATGTGATTGGCAAAGGACAAAAAAGCAGGAAACAGAGCCCCGCCCCCCATTTTAACCCCCTCATCAATAGATTTAACTTCAGGGCTGTTCAATGTTAGCCTGGCCATAAATCTGTATATGCTGGGGAAAAAAAAGAAATTATCTTCAGAATGTAATAGTCTGTCAATTCCCTTCATTTGGTATCACATAGAAAGGCAGCAAAACTATTTATAGTGCTTCAATTACATAAAGTTATCAATATCAAAATAATGTCTATGTTTACATTCAGTCTGACTAACATTATTTGTGTGACTATCTGCTTTGTGCAAGGCAGACAACTAGAGCCGAAGCGGGAAGCGCAGAAAGACACAGCTAACATTACTGTCCTCACTGCCACCCTTACGAAATAGCTAATCAAGTATCCAATTAACCGATGTAAACCCAGGGTTATTGGGGAAATCACGTTACTACGAACCATGTAAACTCTTCTCTGAATAATACGTTCTGAAACAGCGTCGGAGCGATCTTCTTGTCAAGACGACTCAACTTGACATGGCGATATGATGGGTCAGGATCTAATGGCAAATGAGATTCTGCTGTCACACATATTCCAAGTTTATAGGCCACAGTCAAATCATTTGTAACATGAACCTTTTTCCCCTTAAACACAGACCTCTCTCCTTCCAGGGTCGGTTCACCCAAATTATTATTTAAGTTTGTTAGTTTCTCAATAACCTCGTGGCATCTGTCCATCCAGATAGTTTGGGGTTTGGGATGCTCACAGTATTTTAAAAAAGCATTTCAAATTCAACATCTCTTTTCATAATCAGTGCCCACTACAATGGAGCTGAATAGGTAATCCACAGAATTAACTGTCTACATTTTTCATGGGAATCATTTTCAACTGAAGAAACTGTCCACAGTGAGGTCTGTTGAAATTTGCATCTCTGTATTGGGAAAAATATCTGAGATCCCACCCCACTCACCACCACCACCAAAAATCTCCAACAGAATCTTATTCCAGCTGGTAGTTAAAAGTTGGCAACCCTGCATTACTCTGAATTATGAGTGGTAAATCTGCCAGCATTATTGCGTAAGAACAGTAGGAGGAGCAGGGATTTGCAAACTTTAAGTAGAATATCTTGAACTTTTTAGACTTTGTCTTAAATTTTATTCATGGCATAATTTTGGAATGATTTCCAGGTAGTGATAACAGCAAGTACCCAGACCCTCACTCTCTATCACTCACACTCATAAACACAGATGCACACACACTCTCACACACAGTCCTCTCTGTCTCCGTCTGTGACCACCCACCCACTCCCCCAATCTCTGCAGGAAGTTACTAATCCGTCGGTCAGACTTGATCATGATGTAAACACAGGCGGTGTACCCCCGCCTCTGAAACCTCACGCTCCTGTCTCTGCCTTTTAACAATTCGTTTGCCTGTCCAACTACTTAGCAGCAAATTGCTGGCATCTAGGAATTATCTGACCCCCCAGCCCTAGCTGCATCATTAACTATGATCATTAGTGGCTTATCCGCAGCAGGACTTAGTGAGACTATATAACCAATACTAGATTTAAAAATTAGAACAAATGCATTATTTGTTCGGTCCAACTAAACCATGCTGGAAAGGAATTGAATTTTAAATGTGACCAAAGTGGTCTTCCAAACAGCATCATTATGCATGAAATCTTAAAAATGAATTTTAAGGTGTGCCAAAAAAGCATTTTTTGCTTAAATACATTCAATTTGTCATTCTTTAGACATTCCTCTGATGCTCCAAGTGCACTGATGGTGTGCAATCAGTGGCACCAATGACATTTCAAAAAGCCTCCAACACAATGGCATCTGTCTTAAATTGTGCATCACTGTCTCACCACTAGACTGCCTTTGGTGCCTGTGCTCATTAACATATTCCCACAACATCCCTCATCACCCATCATGGGAAAATGTTGGATGCAGTGGGCATCTAGTAAAGTCAGCACATTTACTGACCCACTATGTACCCTGATATATAGTAGTAAAAATACAACATTAACCCTTAAATCTATGGGTATTTTTTCAAACATTCCTAAATATCTTGTGTCTTTAGTGACCCAGTACGCAGATTAAGCCATATACTTAAATCATATTGCTTGTAAAGTTTTCAGAATGTATTATTAACAACAAGAAACACACAAAAAGTATATTTTTGCCATTTATGATTTTTGTTTCTCATCAGTGCTAACTTCACTTCATTTCTGACAATTTGACACCAGAATATTATAAGACAAATAGTTTTAGGAATACCAGGGAGTCGAGTACTTAATTGAATAAAATTAAATAATTAGACAGGATGTAAAGACCTGAGGTATGCATTTAAGGGTTAACAACTAAATTGTGTTTTTTAGAAAAGAGATCATTGGTGGATGTGAGTTTTGTTGGAACAGAGTTGAGCAAGAGAACAGAGGTCAAACTAAAGAGTTTTTAGTAGAAAACAGGAAATTGCAACAGCAAAACAACATGACTTTTCTCTTCTTTGTTGGCTAAGACATTGCAGCAAACAGCTCCACAATGGATGCAGAGGGGCGATATCGTTTGTATTCACTAATAGATGTCTTATAATTTTATTTTGTATGGACACACTCTAGTCACTGACAGATTTACAGTGGAAAACGTCAAAAACTTGGCCAAACATAATAGTCCAAAACCTAGTTCCTTAGCTGCCAGACATGTTTTTCCTGACTGCTTTACATCAGAACATTGATACATGCAAACACTTGGTTAAGGGTTAACGATGTAAACTGGTAGCAAATGCAGCTCTTTGCTGTTTATGGATGACTTCTCCCAAACTGACCCTGATGCCCAAAAGCTGACAGGACAGCCAGTCTTAAAAGTATTGTGAGGACGCTTGCTAGTTCTATCACAGTGGGTGATAGATATTCATATTACTGCTAATGTACAATGTCACTGCGATTCACCTCCCTTTTGAATTTGAAAAGTGTTTAGTGGCCAGAGACTAAGAATTTTGAGTATTTAACTTGATTTATTCCACTTCCTCCATGGGCTGCATCTCTGTTTTAAAGTCAGGGAGCATGTAATTGGCTTAAGTGTCCTGGATGTTTTCTTGGAGACACGGGGGAAGAAAGGCAGTCATGCATCCTTGCACATCAAATGACACCATGAAAAAGAGAAAGAAAATGAGACATAGAGGAAGAGAAGCCAATGGAATCACCATCATCATAATTTAGATTATTATTTTTAAGTGATAAAATGTCTTGGTGGTGTGGCCATAATTGATATCGCGTGTAAAGCTTAGGGCTGATAACACAAACAATGACAGCTGTGGGACTTACTCATCAAATACACACAACATAGTTGTGCACAGTCATGTTTTCCTCAACTCAAACGATGTGTAGAAGTGTTGGAGAATAGACGGTGACAGGGAAAATGGTTAAAATACTGAACTTGTATCCAAAACAATTCAGAGAATTTAGAGCCAGGAGATATTCTATTTTGTTACTTCTGTTGCAGAGGGGTTTCATTATAGTTAAAGCCAGTACTGTGCATTTTTTAACCACTGAAAATGAATGTGACATATTTTGTTTCATAAAATGCTCAACGTGAATATGAGTCCACTAAAGGACTGGCACCATCACTAATGATCTCCGTGGAGAGGCAATGTGGCCTCAGTGAACTCAGAGGGAAGTTTTGGCCAAGTGAAGCACACAAGTGCAGTGTATAGTGTTGGATAGAAAAGTCCTTAAAGAGTCAGTTCTCCCAAATCACACAAAAAATCTTCTCACTTACCGCTAAAGGTATTTGGGCATGCACATAGTTTTGGGGACTATTTCTACTATATAGTTCCAATAAAAACTGTTGACAGTGAGGTCTGTGGATGATCCAAAATTACTGGGACATTGTTTCTGGAAAGACATGTTACAGTTTTTTAATTATAAGTCAGTGTAAGTCAGTGCTTTGAGCAACACAAACAAAATTACACTTGCCTCAATTGTATTGAGATATCACTAGGAAAATGTAGGTTGTTTGGTTTTGTTTTTTTGTTTTTTTTTCGTGATTTGGGTGAACAAATCCTTTAAATCAAACAGAACTTACTTCATAGTACCACAGCATTTAATAACAACACAGCCGTCTGACTGCTACCACCTACCTGCTTAGAAAAGCTAATGTTGAGGACTCAACCAGCAGTGTCGGCGCTGCTAAATATTACCAGGTAACAGCCATATATGGTGTCCAATGCTCCACAGTGGATTTCCTTGCAGGAAAAATGGTTCCATCACAAATGCCTTGGCTGAAATGATTGGTGTGACAGGGGAATGTTATGGCCAATGTCCGTGGTCGCCAATGGATTTAAGCATGCAAAGTACTGACAGAACAGTCAATTACATTAAAGGTAGTTTAAAGTTGTTCACATTACAAGATTGCTCAAAGACATAATGCAACAATCAAGTTTGAATATTCCTTCCTAATTTCTAAATACTTGCTGTGTATCATTTCTAAATGATTCCTTCAGATGATCACCTAAAAATGTGCAGCTAGTTTAAAACCTTGACTGATGCTTTTATTGTAAGTGTATGTCACAAAATAAATAATCAATCTGCTGAAAACTATTATTAGTTTGTTATAAGCCAAAACTATTGCAAGATCAACACATATCACAACGCAACACACACACACACTTATTCACACAAACACACAGGCATACAAATGTACATCTGTTTTGTTTAGTTTCTTCAGCACTCGTCAATCACTAATAGTGCGCTTAAAGCTTTCGAGAAGTTTTCCCATAAGAGATTGATCCTGCCAGAAACACTCAACATCTTGGCTTCGTTGTCTGAATGATCATACATTTTATTTCTGAGTTATATGAGAGTCTGTCATGACCTCCCTACAAAAGCAAAAAGCAGTAACTACATATTTACTCAAAATGGAGAAATGGAGTTAAGACCTGAATCTGACTTTTTGACATCTGTTTTACTATATAAAAATATAATATATCATTTCTGTGAAAACAGCCATTTGAATTTGCAGTAACTACAAAACTGAGCAGTAATTGCATTATGGCTCTGTAATCTGTAGAGGCACTTACTGCACTCTCTGTTACAGACTGACAGGCAACTAGACAGCTAACGCAAGTGATATCAGGCTATATTAATAGTAGACAAAGTTGCTTGACATATGACTGTAACTTGATTGAAGAATTGAATTAGGATTATCTGCTTTCACACCAGGTCACTTTCTTTTATGTAATTTTGACATTTTTCATTTAGTCAGTCGGGTATTTTGTATAGATGTTCTGTTTGATTTGGTGGTGGCACTCCACTGTTCACCTTGATCATCAAATCAAGCATTAACAGGTGGATTATGCGTGCTTCTCAGAAATCCCACAGTATTCACCTGCTGTGTGTGCACACTTATTGGTTCCAGTGTGTTTGTGTCTGTGCAAGAGGAAGTGTGTCTGTTATTTGACTGTGTGTCCTTCCTCATCACACAGAGCCTGCTAGAACTAAAAGCTAGGGCTAATTAGTATTTGGCCTTTGGTTTTTATCTAACGACCCCATGGCGTTCTGTGTCCTCATTGGCTCTGACACTGCAGGCCAGCAGCTAATTGGATCAACACAATTACTTACATTCTTTTTTTCTTCATGTGTTGAATTTCATTAGAAACCCATGAAAACACACAAACACAGACATAACACTTCTACACAGTTTTGTGTCTGACCTAAATCATACTGTTGGTCATGCATTTGGTTGGTGATAAGGTACTATAAGCAGTTTGCAGAAACGTGTTATTTTATATGTTGAGTAAGTAAAGATTTAAGGGGAGTTAAGATAAAGAGTCAGATAAGTGCTTTGCTGACAGCCGGAGCTGTTTCATAACTGGGAAACCAACATGTCAAATATTTCACCACCTCTCTGATTTGACTGTTTTTACAACCCCCTTTTTGTTTGTACTCTTCCTTAATTTCTTTCACTTAAGCAAACATGCCTCTTTCTTGCCCTACCTCCTTTGTTTGCTCTGTCTGCTTGCTCTGCGTGGTTTAGGAATTCTTATTATAAAAGCAGCAAACAGATTATGGCATATTTTGGAAATTAAACATTTTGTCTTTTTTTATAATTCAAAATATATTTTAGGATCCTAACCTACTTGCTCTGTATTTTGGAATATATGTGGCAATATAGCATAAAAAGTGACTTTGAACATACCATTTTAATTCTTCAGTAGCTATTAAACTTAAATTAATGAAGAATTAAACAATCTATTTACCACATGATTTATATTTTCAACGATGAAAACCAAAATCCTAACGGACAAAGTTTGGGGTCAAATCACAATATTCACAGCAACTCTTCACAGTTGTAGTTAAAGCTGCACAAATCAATATTTGTATATTAACAATGGATGAAATGACTATGTGTAATGTGAAAGGTGTCACTCGTAGATGAGCCCACATTTAATTATCACCCAACTCTGCAGTTCCCCTCAGCTCTACAGGGTTCTAGCTTCTTTCAACTCATTATTTTGGTTGTACTGTTTTGATTCACTCTCACTGCTCTCAACCTGGTTTACAGCCACAGCAGGCAACTGTTTAAGTTAAAAAAGCTAAAGACAAACCCACTGTATGCTACCTGCCCAGCACCGAATTACAGACAAAGTTAGCGACTAGCTGCTGAACATAGTGGAGCGTTTAGCAGCCTGATAGTTTCCTCAGGAGTTAGTGGAGACCAAAACAGAGCTAAAACGGAAAGTAATGTTGGAATTTGTCGGGTGGCCAAAAACTTCCAAATGCAAATGTAGCTAGATGTCTGTTTGCTAACACATTCTTCATAACAACTTAATAAGGTGATAATATGACATTGTTGTGTTAACAGCTTGTTGCCCTGCCCCCAAGTGGCCAAAAACAATCTATTTAAGTATGTGTTTAGTTGAACTAAACTGAGCACAGGTTGAAGTCCTTTAATGTTGCTGTGATATATAGGTAAGTATGTCACATGTCGAGAGAGAACAAAAGCAGGAAATGTAGATATAAAGCACAAACTAATAAGGTATAAATATATTGGAAAAGACAGACAGAGAAGGAGCAATGAAGAAAGAATGTGTGTGAGAGAGAGTAAGTGTCCACTGTCCAGGCATGACAAAGCACTTCAGTTCATCTGCTGCCCATTTGGCTCCAATTAGCATACAGCCCCCTCTAGCTCCAGCTCTCTTTCTCTACCTCCTTCCTTCCCTGCCTCCTCTGTTCTCTCTTTGCGACCCCCCCTCCCCCCCATTCGCTTTGCTTCCTACACCATACATGACTCTGACACAATTACCTCCAGTGGGCTTTCTGATCAGGCTGCCTGTGTTTAAGAGAAAAAAAGCGACTACGTGCATGGATGCACATGTGTATCTGCGTCCGTTTTGAGGTACGTTTGTTGCGTGTGTGTGTACCTAGCCTCCCGCTGCCTTTTTCCATAACAGGCCACCACCAAGGCAGACCCCCCCTGCCTGTTTTAAAACATAAGCACACACACTCACAGACTGAACAAAGCCTCCACAGTTAGTCAGTCAGTCCACTGAGCTGCACAGGGGTTGGGGTTTGTAAATGGTTACATACTCCCTTAGCTGCATGAGCATAATGAGCACTTATGGGGATTTCAACATGTTAGATCAAAAGATAGCACAATGGTGATCCATTTTCACATGAAAGACACAGCACCATATTTTGTCTTGCTGTTCAACCGTAGAATCTTACATATAACTGTGAATATTTCAAACACAAATGTGTGTAAATGGCAGTATTACTATCCTTAATTTGACACCAGTATAATTTTGCGCAAGTCAGTGCTGAAAAGTAATAATGTCACATGTTTATGCACATGGTCAATCGACATGTTATCATACTCAGTTAAAATATCAAATACCTTTCTCCATGTGCGTCTGCGTCTGTTGTGACCATTCATATCAAGATGACATCACCCTGCACACACACACACACACACACACATGCATGCATGGTCAAGTTATTAATTCAGGTTCTCTCTTGGTTGCTGGTGTTTGCACTTACTCTGATTGGCCTGGGGTCCCCTCAGGATAAGCTCTTATTGAGTCATTTGGAATCCTTATACTGTCAGACCACCCAATGATGAATACTGCACATGACATCTGACTCCTGCTGCACGTCACGCCCTTTCTTTCTCTTGTATCTCTTCAGCAATCAATATTTAATATTAACAGAAAAGGTCACGAAAAACAGTCTTAACTTGAAAGACGAATGCAATTGAGAATCTGAGGTGTGTGGTTGCTAAATCTGCTCACCATTTCTGTTAAGGTCAGCCCTGCTAGCAGCTTCATGAGGCTGTATTTAAGCACAGTGGTGCTTTGAGCTAAATGCTAACATCAGCATGTTAACATGCTCACAGTGACAATGCTAACATGCTGTTAAGCAGGTATAATATAATTTTCACCATCTTAGTTTAGCATGTTAGCATGCTAGCATTTGCTAATTAGCACTAAACACAAAGTACAGATGAGGTTGATAGGAATGCCATTAGTTTTGCAAATTTTTACAAATTAAAACTTTGATCTGCTAGATTAAAAGTACAGATTCATTATCTAGACACAATGGATATCGCTACCTAATTTCATGGCATTCCATCCAGTAGTTGTTGAGATATTTCACTAAAAACCAAAAATGTGTGACATGGTGACACTAGGGGAAAAGTCAGGGGATCACCAAAATCAGTAGGATTCATCCTCTGGGGAACGCAAATGTTTGTACAAAAGTTTTAGTGCAATCTATCCAGTAGTTGTTGAGATATTTCAGTCTGGTGGTGGACCAACCAACAGACCACACTGGTAGCATGGCTAAAAATCATTAGCAAATAAACTTAGCCAGTTGAAAGAAGCTATCAGTTGTTTGTACTTTTGCTACCAAATGTAGAATATGCTTAACATCCCCCGTTTTGGTAGCTGCCGATTTTAGATTTAGGTCAGCTTAAAGCAGTTTGTGGCAGCACCAGGCCTCAAGGCTTTAAGATTTTAGTTTCCTGCCCACCTGAACAAGTGAACAGGATGTTGCTGTACTGTACAGATGTTCTATGAAACATTCCTTCCCTGCTCACCTTTGTCCAGCTCAATGTCTTCCTTAAGGGTACAACTTTTTCCTTTTCTTTCTGGATGTACTGTCACTCTTAATGTACTATATGGACTTTCAGAAATGTCTATGTATGCATTCATATCACATCAGACCCTCTCTTTACAGGATGTGATGTGGATGCCTCCCTATAAACGTCTTATGATACGATACAGATGAGGTTAATTTCACTGTCACTTTTATAATAGTGTACACCATAGGATTTTTTCCCTCAGTTCTAATGGTTGTAATGTGTTGAGTTACTATGTATCATTGTTCAGAGTTACAAAGTGTTTGTCTGGTGTGTCTGGCTTGGGCATTTGTGTCTAATAATGTCTTTACTTATCTGTTATCTGTTATCTGATCCGGGACACAACAGCTGTAGAGGAAGTCAGCAGTATCCAACAACAGGATCAACAGTCGCTAAACAAAACCCAGCTTTAGTTGGTCTGATGCAAGGGGTACTTATAGTCTCTTGAGGTTCATGAGTGTTCTAGCATCAGTCGTGTCTGGAGTTCTGACGTTTGTACCGTTGGGCATGAATTTACTGATTGATATCATATGTGAGTGCCATCAGGGCCATGCTGTTGGTTTAACATGGTTTAACATTTCCAGAACAGCTGTCATGTTTTTCCAGTGTGGAAAGTGGAAGCAAAGATCAATGGCAGGCCAGCAAGGTGTAAGTTTGTCCAGTCAGGTGTAGGGAAAGTTCATGGTGATGTCTGAGTGAAGGAGAAAACTGTCAATCATGTGTTGTACAGACTATTTTACATGATGTCTGTCCCAAACGACAGACCACAATGGCTCAAGAAAAAACTGTGATATACAAACAGTTAACGACTAGAGGAAACTAGTAACATTCATGCTATGAGCGGTATGTCCATCTGCTATCCACTGACATCATTTGGTTTTGACCAGAAATAAGTCTGACATACATGCGTTTGGTAATGAGCACAATACCCAAAAGACATCCAGAGGCTTTTTTTTTTACCAAATACGGATGTGAATCACTCTTCATTGTAATGCTCAGTCTCTGTTTCAAAAACTGCAGAATCGCCTGTGGACAAGGTTAACTCAATGTTGAGAAAGCAGTTTGGATCAAAGAAACCACCAAATGGCATAAAATGCTCCCGCCTGCAGATGGTGAAGGTACAGCAGTGTGGTTCACCTTCTCAAAGCTGGTACAGATGTCCAGTGGTTTTTATATCGGGTTAGAGTGGGGACAGAGGCTAACCAACTGACAGTTAACAAATGGTCCCCCAGCTTTTATAGAGTTGGGGAAAGGAAACCAGAATGCCACTCAACTTCCTCTAGCTGCCACACACACACACACACACACACACACACACACACACACACACACACAGTGGCTCACATACATGCCACTAAAAAGTGATGAGGAGGGGACTGACTGCGGTCATTTACAAGAAGACTCTACTCCACAGCAGCCTACAGTTTCAGTTTCCCAGGCAGATTTATTAACGATTATATTTCAGTTTTGAGTTAGTGAATATCCCACTAAGCACAAATACTCTGATCTTATCAGCTCCTGACACAGATTTGTCATTGTGTTATGTAAGGAAATATAAATGATAGACAAGGAGCAGCATGTGACACTAGTAGTAGTAGACGGATGGGGCTTTGCACAAGGATGAATTTAGCAAATTTTGTTGTGAAGATTATTATGTTACTGTGTTGCTGAGGCCCCACATATTGGCAAATGAACAAAAATGGCAGTAAATCTGTTTAGGCATAAATGGACTAAACAATAAATTGTGAATGAAGGAAAACTAGGAAATTACTGACAAAACAGTCTCCACTCAAGGCCCACTTCACCAGCAGAAGACCATGTGATATGGTCAACTACCACCAAAATATGAGATCTTATGCTGCAACAGTAAACAAAGCAGCTTGCTGCTGCATTTCTGTTACCTCCTCCTGCACTCACCTCTTATTGGCTATACCCAGTGTGTTCTATAATATATACTAAAGGTTTACATTACTATATCATCAAGTTGTCATTAATTTAACACAGATATACCTGTCATTCAGAGAGTGCACACCTTTACTCCAGTATAATAGAGGTGTACAGTACAGAGTATCCATCCTTCTAAGCTTTGAGGTGACCTCCTAAATGACCAGCCAAAACTGAACTTGTTACAAAACACCAAGAGGAAACAGCATGAAATCAGGTAGCACTCCAGATCCCATACTGGACATCAAACAATGTTTTCAGAGTTCAAACAATTTTCTCCTTCAGCGAGCACATATCCATTCACTCCTGTTCCCATCCATTATTCAAGGAAGCTGTTTAACCCGTGTCCGTGACCATGGGTAAGTCATTCAATTAAACCAGTAAATCTGAGTGAATCAAGCTGGAATAAATCCTGCTTCCCAGGTGAGTCCAATTCAAGTTGGCCGGCTCAGGCTGCGGTCACAGCAGTGCCCCCATTCGCTCGTTTGCTGGGTTTGGTTCACTTGGCTGTAAACGGACACCATTAGCTGGTAGGGTTGTTAAGCCACTTTAGGCCAATTAACTTTCCTTTACACGCAACACACCCAGCTGGAAGTTGCATGTTTGGGTTTTTGCAAAGAGAAAGAGAAAAGGAGAGGAAGACAGAGAGGAGAACAAGATGTGGAAATATTTTTACATTTACATCCTTTCATCTTGCATTTAGCACAAAGTTTATTGTGTGGTGTTGGTGTACTAATTAAAGACTGACATGATCATCTCTTGGTGTAGAGGTTACCACGGTTAGTGCTATGGTGTAGATGACAAAGACACAAGGAGGACAGGGAAATGAGAAGGAACAGAGAAGCAGAAAGGTCAGTTGAGGTGAGATTGAAAAAGTTAAAGCAAGCTAGGGAGGAGTGGGAAAGGAAGAGGAGAGGAAGTGAGGCGGTGAAACAGAACTTTGGTGTTGTTTTCATTCTGTATCCCACGGTACTTTGCAATATTTTCAGTCTTACTGGAGGATTTTTCAGCATCCTGACATGCCTAAACTAACTAAATAAGAAGAAGGTTTAGAAATAAGAGGTGATATAGATGGTATTTTCAGATAGATCTTCCTAGTAACACTATGGGTGCAATATCTTCTTGCCTCTCATGGAGTGACATCACTGAAATAGGATGTGAAAGTTGAAACTGTAAAATAGAGCCAAGATCTGTAATCAGGGACCAAAATGATAACACAGAAAAACAGATAAAGGACTAAAAAAATGCTGTGGCTTCCAAATAAGAGAGGAGAGAGGAAGACAGAGTGAGTGGAAGAGGGAAACACTTTAATGACTCATTGAGAAATATATACAAGAACAGGCAGAAACAGCAAGACAGAGAAGATGGAGAAATGCTGTGAAGATGTGATGTTCTTTAGGAGATTATAGCCTTACTCCCAAGCCTTGCAGTAAAAACTTAATCTAAACTGTTTACTAACTGTATCCACAGTACTGTTTACAGCCCTGTCTTAATTCTGGATGCATGCTAAGTACCAGACAAGACAAGCAAGAAGAGGCTCCCTGAAACACTATATACACAGAAATGAAAGGGGAAACATTTCCCCATAATAGCCAGCATATTGCTACAGATTACATGCTGTTGGTCTTGTATACTTTGATTACAGACCAACAGCCCAAGTGCATCATGCATATGTAAACCTGGCAGATACACACTGAAACCAAGGGAAAAGATGCATATATGCATGTACAAATGTCACATCTGGGGGCAGGACACAAAGTATCAGTGACAAAGCGGATACTTACACCAGTTTTGATTTGATCTAACACAGTGCTTTTAAACAATAACTGTTTTTTTTTCAGGCCTGTGTATACTGAATAAGCCACAAAGAGAGCATTGTTACTGTGCAGGTTGTTTTCCTCCTGCACTTGGAACCATACTGAGGTAAACTTCTTTTGGCTTTATGCTGTTTCTAAGTTGAATGCTGTTCAATAAATTGTATATAACATAAGTGAGGTCTTGGGAGGCATCTATATAATATACATTTAAACATAAATTGCACTATTATTTTATTTATTGACATGCTGTGTAAATAAAAGTGAAGTGCAAGAAATGTTACTGTTCTTTCCTGTGTTCCTTATTATCATCTTCTTTCTTATTTAATCCCCTTCTTTACTGTGGCTTCCTCATCCAGGACTAGCGTTTCTACTCCAAGCTCCCTCTGAATGTTTAATCTTCTAACCCTATCTCTAAGGGTGAGCCCAGCCGCCTTCATTTTGGTGGCTTGTATCTGCAGTCTTTCAGTTATTACCCAAAGTGCATGACCATAGGTGAGGGTTGGAACATAGATCAACTGGTAAACCAAGAGCTTCACCTTCAGGATCAGCTTCCTCCTCACCACAACAATCATGTACAGTGTCTGCATTTCTGCTGATGCGGCACTAATCCGCTGGTCATTCTCATGTTCCATTTTAGGGCGCTAGTATGCTCCAACCAAAGTGCTGGTTGGATGGGTAAACACTGTCTGAAACCCTCTCCAGCCACACCTTTGTGACGTTGGAAACAACGGGTCTGTGTCCAACAATTGCTGTAACTTTCTGAAACCAACAATTGTCAAATTACATTACAAATAAAAGCAACGCTATGAATGCCTTCCAGGAGACACGAACCGAAAGTGTGCACCTTTATGAATGATTATTGTGTCTCGTCTCTCTCAGTGAAGGCAGGTTTTTCACGCCTCCTTTGAGTGTGGCTGTTCTGAACAGCTATAAACACTTTTGTCTTCTGACATGGTGGGATGACGTGTCAAACTAATTAGTTTGTTTCAAGCATACCCGCCCCTCCTTAAGGGTGAGCCCAGCGACCCTGCACTCATTTTGGCCGCTTGAATTCGCAATCTCAATCTTCCCAAAGCTCAAGACCTTAGATTAGGGATGGAAAGAAGATCGACCATTACATCAAGAGCTTCATCTTGAGGCTCAGCTGGCCCTATTTTCTCCCCAACTTCCCCCATCCTTCTTCTTATTTTTGTTCACTGCTTGTCCTCCTCTGCCTATTTCACTTTATCTTTCCATCTCATCTCCAATGTCTTCATCTCTACCCCTTCATTTTTCTCTCTTTCCCCTTCTCCCCTCTCGTCTTCACCTCCCTCTACTTACCTCTCTCTCTAACTTCACCCTATTTGCTTTGCATCCACTATCGCTCTCTCTCTCTTTCTCTCCGCTTTCCCTTTTCTCTCTCCTTCTGTTACTTGAAGCCATATGGTCGGATTGTAACCATGTGTGTGTTTGATGATTACAGTGGTAGCTCTGTCAGACTCTTTTAGAAACGTTACTATAACACATAGAGGTGGCACCCACAGACACACACATGTTCACGTACATACACTTGCATCATGCCAGAAAGAGGACGCAGTTTCAAAGAATCTCCTCCCAGTTCATGTCATTGTGGTAAATATTTTCATATCATGGTTTTGTGAAGTGACAGTACCCTAAACCACAAGGATAAGTGTTTCACAGAAATGGAAATGGGGTGATGAATCGTCTGGTAAATGGACTTCTTCCTCTTTTCCTGTGCCTTGGGAAAACTTAATAGTGCCAAGCTTTGTGCATTGTGTTGCTGCCTTGCTCAATTAGAAAGAATGCTGTTTCTGTCTTGCAAAACAGAAGAATTACGTAGATTTGAAATCAAAGAAAGAGTCAAATAGGAAAGAGAGGTAGGAGCAGAGGGAGTGGGGGAAGAGGAAGAACAATGATCTGGTTTCCTCCTTGTAATGACTTGTAGGATTTTCAGGCTAAACAACACATTTTCTTCATCGTCAAGTTAATGGAAGGAGATGGGATACTTTAAAGGCACTATGTAATAGTGTATTTGTATATTCTCACATTATGTGAAATCATTTTGCAGTCCAAGGAAATCATCTGAGAACCGCTGCTCCTTTGAACAGTGCACAGTGGAGAGATGAGCCAAAGAGTTTAGAGTTGGATTCAAGCTCCTCACCTGAGCCAACAAGACAATTTTCACTATTGTTTAAAAAGCAGAACTCCACTATAAAATAGCTTAATCCAACACAAGGCTTGGTCCTTTTCTGTAAAACTAGCCTTCAGTGATTCTGTGTATTTACTAAATCTACCAGCACAGTGAACTTAATTGACCTCCAGAATCCCTGGACTTAATTAAAGGCTCCTCTCTTGTGACTGAGAGAGGGTTTGTGCTGCAGTCTTTTCCAAAAAATGTAGTCTGCTGTACTCAATTCTTCGTACTGTTTGGTGTCTCGCTTTTAGACACTCAGACACACATTGTGGGAGCACAGCTGCAGAAGGATGGTCTCTTTAACCACTGGGTCAACCCTTCCTTCTCTTTGTGCTCTTGTGATACAGCGCATAAATAGAAAAGTCGCAATCATTTGTATCTGGGTCCTTGATACTAATCCTCTCTTCTCTCATTGCTTCTCCTCTCCTTCTCTCCTCTTGCTCTTCTTCCCTCCCTACAGTTTCCCCACTCTTTCTTTCTCCTCCTCTTCATTTGCTGTATCATGGTTGTATCAACAGCTGTGTCATAGTTGAACCTGAATGTGGGAAGGGAAGTTGGTTTGAGGTTGCAGCAGTGATAACAGGATTTATAAACCCCCACTGGATGAGCTGTCTGTGAATGCATCGTTACCAAACAGCTTCTTGACTACATTCCAACTGTCTACTGTCTGAATGGGCCAAAACTGCTCGCCGGGGAAGTACATGCACAACCTGCAGACACACACACACACACACACACACACACACACACACACACAAGCACATTCACAAATGCACACTAACTCACCAAAACTCATTTGAACTACAGCATCTCCATTACATAGTGCAATCTGTAACAGTAAAACTTTACAATGGGCCAATTGTAACAAATATTCAACCATATATTATTACTGTAATTGTAGAACAGCCAGTCGGTGAATTGACCATTCACAAAGCCCCATCCCCATAGTTGCTACACCTGTTCAGCTTTGCCTTCTATCTCGACACATACGCAGTTTACATACGCAGTTTTATAACAAGCGTTTCATAGTAACTTTGAAACTATGGGTCTTTGATTTGATTTCAGACAGAGACAGACTTCTCATTCTCGCCACCGCAAGCAGATTTTTATCAGATGTAGCTAACTAGCCGGTTAACATGAACTCTGTCTTCAGCTGACTGTTTAAAGTTTCCAGCTGAGTCATTTGAAAATGGAAAACCCTGAAAAAGGTTCTTAAATATGAATTTGTTAGCTACATGCAACACGCTAACATTGTGCCATTTAACAATGCAAAAAAAGCCTGAGGCTAAAGCTAACAGATCCCAGGCAAAAGATCAGCGTCCTCATCAGTTGATGATCCAAGTAGGAAATAGAAATAAATGTCAGCATTGTTTATATGGTAGAGCTAGTTAGCTCTAGTGGTATAGCACAGTATTATAAGGACAAATGTAAAATCTGACAGTTATTTCTTTGTACCAAGCCCATTGACGCTTTCAATGGAAAAACATAGTACTGTAAGATGTGTCAGTCCTGAACAAGGCTTTTTCTGACATAAAATGTCACTCCACAAAATAACGTAGTTAGCTAATGCTAATCACCTACAGTAAGCAATGGTAGGTTATTACTGTAGGTATTAGCCAGGTATGCTACTGTTTGCACCTTGTTAGAGCAGAACCACACAGTTGAGTCCATTTCTTATTTTTTTGCTCTTGAGTTTTGGTTTTGTGAAGGTTGCAATAAAACACGACCATCCACACTCTTTGTATACTGAATATTACTCTTAGCAGTGTGCTCCATGCACGTCGCTTCGGCATGTTGAGAAATCCAAAGCTTGACAGAACTGCTGTGCAGAGTTACGGTTGCTAAACATTCACGGTTCACAGGAGAGGTTTAGATAACAGTCCAAATCAGCAGTGTCTAAAAATAAATCACAAGATGGACAAACAAATAAATAAATCAACAAATGAACAGATGGAAAGATCTGAACTGATGTCAACCCTGGGGACAGATAAATGGAGAGGAGAGGGGAGGAGAGGAACGGTTGTCCAAGTCAGGTATTCCCTGTACGCTCATGTGCACGCCATCCACTATGGCTTCCTGCTGACCACACACTGACACTTTAAATCCTCATAAACTGTTGTGACAAAGTCTTTTCTAATTTAATCTACCTTCTTTACTTCTACCTCTCTCTTTCTCTCTCTGTCTGTCTCTCACCCCCTCACTTCCAGCCCTTATTCTCAAAGTTGTATCACTTTTCCAATTCCTCCGGTGATTCTAATCGTGTCAGAATCTGCCATGTTAAAGTAATAAGTGAAAATTACCATACAGTGCTATTCTTTTTTTTTTTTACCAAAGCAAACATAGTGGTTGAAGACTATAAGATATAAGGAATATAAGATATACTGTAAATTATATGAATTAACTTCAGTGACAGCGGTTATGAGTCTGTTCCAAGATGGTGTAAATATAAGCAAAGTTATTAGATGCACTGAAAGTTGGTAGCACTTCCACCGTATATGCACCTCAAATATCAAGCATGCAACCAGTCCAGTTCAGTCCCATACAGGAGGTTTAGGAATTCTACACAGGAGTGAATATGCAGCCATTTGGCACCATCTAGTGATCTTTTATTTGAATCACATTTTTCCTCAGAAAAGGTCATGCTCTTTAGATCTTGATAGAGAATTCATTGTCTATGTGATAATAAAAGTGTGGTGAGAAATGGCAGTGGAGGAACGGAAAATTGGCCCCAGAGTGACCATCACCCATTTGACCAAGGAAATTTAAAGTAGCCTATTTGCATTACAGTAAATCTGAGACGTTTTACAACTTAATTGGCTTTTTACTTGAAGTTAATGATATTGTTTTAAACTGTTTCATTGTTCTTTTTTTAAGCCTTTGTTTTTCCCGTGTCACAGTAATCAGTCATCTATATTTTACTGTATGTAACAGTTCTCACGTATATGAGCACTGATTCCCACCCTATTACAACTATCAATGTTCTTTAAACATAGAGGCACGGGGCTGCTGGATAATGTCATGATACATAAGTATATGTTATGGCCATCACTTTTAATTTTTTCAACTTGAAAATATTACAATACACATGAACCACCATTGCTATGAAGAAGAAGTAAAACAGAGGTACGAATCAAAACAAAACACTGTGCCATTGTCATCCAGACATGACCCAGAATCTGAGAGTGAGCTGATTTATGCTGCTGAATGTATTCTCAGGTCTCTACAAAACATAAATTTAAGTTTTGGCTCACGGTTGGCAGTGTACACAACAGAATTTTAAACTCATGATGGTGATGTTTCATACCAAAATGCACCTCAGGAGTCATAGCGAATTACTCTCCTTACGTTTTTTTATTTACATAGGCTTGTATGTTTGACTTTTTATCAGAGAACCAGATATTTTCTAATACAGCTGTTCATCTTTTGTACTGATGATTTAACCTGGAGAGTTTCATGGCAATCCAAGCCTTGGAAGTGCCCCAAATGCCATGTCACCTAACATTGTCTATGTAGAAAATAAAGGGGACTTTCCACATTATGTCTCCACATTACGCAGTGTAACTTCAATTATTGGGTGTACTGGCACATCTTGTCCTTGTGGTTTTGTTCTTCCAAGTGTTCTTTTATGTGTTTTTTTTCTTACTTTGTAAAGTAGAAACACTCACTGCAATATCTGGACAAAGAAATTACAGAAAAAATGTCTTCCATACTCTGTCTTTAAATGTTAGAATTATTGCAATGTTTCGAGTGTAACACTGAGTCCTGGCATTGTTTCTGTTTTCAGTATTGCCCACTCTTCAGGATTAGTATTAAATCCAATGTGAAATGGGGGATAAAAGTTTTTCCAAACCTAATTTCTGGACACGTGTTTGCAGGTGTAATAATACTGTCAGCATCCCTCAGTCAGTACAGTACTGGACCATGACTGAAACAGCACAGTGCACACATTAGATTAGATTAGATTCAACTTTATTGTCATTACACATGTATAAATACAGAGTAACAAAATACAGTTTAGCATCTAATCAGAAGTGCAGAGAGCAGAAAGTGCAATAGTAAAAAGTGCAAATAGTCATGTGCAGATTATGTACAAATATGTTATGTGAGCAGTTATGTACAGACAAGGGCAGTGTAAAAGGTGGGAATAAAATACAGCATACAGACTGCTTTGTTACAATTGACATTATCAGAACAATGATCATGTTCATGTCATGTAAATCTAATATTTTGATCCAACAAACTTGTATATTGTTTAAAGATGTGACTGCTCATTCCTGTCTGCTTGCTCTGACCTGTGGAACTGAAATCTGACCCTCAGCTGTGAGGGGGTTGTTTTGTGCTAAGTAGTCTCAACTATTTTGGCTTTAAAAAAAAAAAAGAAAGTCATATGGTGTACCTTTTTAAAGGAGAAGATTAGTCTACATTCAGTGAACTGTGTTCTACAGAGCCCTGACCATGTGATCATCAAAGCAGCAGGTATCAAGACTGAATTAAACCACTGCACTGAAGGATTAAACTAGCAGGAGAAACACCAGTGAACTGACATCTAGTTAGAGATAAACTGATCATTTTAACACACTCAGCTTGTGAAGGAGTTTTGCGGGAGAGGATGGTGGACAGCTTCATCAAAGACACAACTCTTTCTCCTTTTTTTTTGTCACAAAATATTAATAATTCTTAATTTTCACAGGAGGTTTCAACGCCAGAAGAGACATGAAAACTTGAATGAACAACGTAGTAAAACATTCTGTAGGTAAAATAGTCCTTCAAAGCAAGGCTGGAGAAATACAATTGTCATAACTGTTCTGATGTTTCACAGTTTTCCCTTCGTAATACTATTGGAGACATGCAATTTATCATTTTCCTTTTTGTATTTGTTTTTATCTAGCCAGGGGAATTTGTCTTGATGTTCTGGTCTGAGAGCAAGTAACAGCATTAAAAATACTCGAGCAGAATATCAACGACAACATACTCAGTTTGATTTATGACATCAGGGGCAACTACACTACATTTGGTCAATCAGAAACTGAACAAGCAATACTAGATAAATAATGGCTAAAAGTATATAAAGACATGCAGTACTTGCACAAACAACAATTCATTTCTCTGCCACTCAGTATTGTGATAGGCAGCTGGTATTCCTAACCCTGGAAGCATTCTTCATATTAAAAGTGATTTGTGGTTAAAACTGGAATACTAATCCAGCTAACGTCACCATTTCAAATGAACTCACACCTCCCAGCAGCCAGAAATGGGGAACTGTGCTAATAATAATTAAATAATACAGACATTGCAGAGCAGATGACTGTGCACTCTGTTAAACTCAGGTTTGAACTGAACAAACCAGATTCATTAGATTAGCCCTAGACAGTACAAAAGTACAACAGTTTATGCAACACATCCATACATTTCATCTGCATTACCTTTTGCACGAGTAATGTCTCAATTATCTCTATTATGTTAAGGCTTAGGAACCCTGGTGTAGTGATCTGACCATCTCCCTATACTGAGGAAATCATTTAGGAAACTTAATGTTTTGCTTGAATTCACCCAATGGCCAGTCTGTTTAAGTAATATGTATAAGTAACACGCTATTGACTCTATGTTTACAAAAAGACACACACAGAGACACATTATTGACAATGACACACACAGAAGCAGGCTTTGTATAACAGGGTCAATAGTACAAACTGCATTATCTAGTGTCACTGGCACCGACATGTCTGTGGAACCTGCTTAGAGTATTCCAGTGTTATATTGGGGAATCCAAATGTTTGGCAATTATATTCAATTCAATCAACAAATCAGTTAATTATACTCTATTTTAGGTCATCCTCTGCATTTGACACATCCTAATTATTTAGGAGCAGCACAGGGGAGTATTCTTAATACCTGACATGCGTGTCTTTTGGTGTTGGATGAAACCCAGAGGAAACAAACATTGGAAAAACATACACACTTGATAAAAAAAAGGCCCAAGTTATGCTTTAAAGACCTACATACAGATACAGTATAATGCATACTTTTTGGATTTTGGATCCAGCTGAACTTAAAGGGGCACTCCACCGATTTTACACATCAAGTTCAGATTAACCCACATGATGTCATCAGGTGTATCTCTGTTTTTTAACAGAAAGCCTGCATTATAAACTGAGGCAAGGCATTTACCAGGCAGGGAGGATCTAACAAAATACACTACTTATTTGCATCATGGGAATTGTAGGTAATTGTAGGATCCAGTGTTTTTGCAGGGACTAAAAGTCAGCATATCTCAGCCTCTGCAGCACTGATCTAAACCATCTGTCTCTCACAAGTTCTCCAACTTTATGGAAGTGCAATACTAAATTAGCGAAGAATCTCTTTAAGATAAAACAGTCACACTTTGTGCTCTTGAAACCTTGCATCTCCAGAAAACACACCTCAGAAACAGAGATTTGTTGTTTTTTTTTAATGACATGCCTGTATTTGAAAAGCAATATTGATGCCTTTGCTTATTCCCTAAGGGCTAGAGAGAGACCCCATCAACCAAAGACTGCAGCCAAAGTTCAGGTTGTTTGTCAGCAAACCTCCCCCCCTGCTGAAGTATCCCTGAGCAAAAGAATAAATACCTTCTAGGTCCAGGGCACTGTAATTGAACCTGCACTCTGACTTCCCACTTTATTAAAACACTTCCTCTTTCACTTTCCTCAGCGATCTGATAATATTTTCTATTCATGAATGACACATGAGTTTTGTAAATACTGGAGGCATTGCTGCACTACAAATTTTGTACATGACTCCACCGTAGCCACACCAGGGATGTGATGTGTGCATGGGCCAAGGTCAGAATCAGTTCTTAAGTGGATCCAGTGGAGGTCACTGTTGTGTTGGGAGCTCATTGAGCTTTCTGTGTCAGGGCAGTTTCTCTCATCAATATAACCTGAATATCAGTTGACCTCAGGCTAACCTTTGTGGATCCAGATGTGAGTGTGTTTTCTGTGTGTGATGAAAGGCGGGGGTGTGTGCACTTTCCCCACTGCAGAACAGCTTCCAGTTGAGAAAGCACTGCAGCAACTCCACACCTCAACCTCACATGCACATGCATACAGGGAGATGGAGGAGAGAGAAAGAGGGGTGGGCGGGGTGAAAGAGGGAGGGTGGGACTTTTGGGGTAACAAACGCCCCCCTCTGATACTTTAATATTCAATTAGCTCCAAGCAAAAGAGGCAGGCAGGCATCAGCACAGGGACAACTTGACGGCAACAAGACGCTGTTCATTCATTTTTACATTAGCAGGCATGCTTCATGGAGCCACCAGCACTCCTCCTGCCGTCTGGACAGAGAGTTGTGTCACTTTCCTCAGCCTGTTTCTGAACTTTTCACGGCCATAACACCATGGACCCGCTATGGACGGACACCGGCGCTCCGGTACGGCATGCAAATACGTACTCTGACGTCGGCGATCATGTGGCTTTTGGCGTAGATCCTCCTTGTGATCGCCAATTTTTTTCTTTCCTGTCGCCTGTTGTCTGCTCGGTTATTGGACCGCCGTGAGAGTGTTTAAGGCACATTTGGCTTATTTCTTCGTTTAGCAGTCGCTTTGGGATTGTACCGCACTACCTGAGCATCGCGCCAAAACGGTGGGCAGGTAAGAAATGGATAAACTCTTCCTCTGTTTTTCAAACGGCTCGCCACGGCTCCCCCCTTCAAAAGTCCCTCAAGTTAAAACTGCATGTAGTTGTTATTTTGTGCGTCTCTCTTGGCTTGCCCTGCCTTCGCGCGGCTCCCAAACACCCACACGCCTCTGTATAAATATTTTAACTTGTCTAGCCGCCGCATGAACTTTGCCTGCCCCTGCCGTTTACACCTGCGTGTTGAGACAATGTGTACGCCAAGTTGTTAATTGGACGTTTTCCCCCCCGTGTTTAAGTTTCACTTTGATACGTTGTGGCCGTGGTGGGAGAAGGCAGAGAGGAGAAACATCGTGTCTACTTTTCCTCCTCCCCGTTTCGACATAACCAGCAAAACATGGCCGTCCTTTGCCGACATGTTGTTACGTCGATGGCGAGAGGGGGAACATTTGGGGAGAGTGTATTTCTGCGCCCCTCTGTCACATCTCGGGTTGGCCGTTGGAACGGCCGTTAAACTCCGCACAGCCGCCGGTGTACCCGCTCACATTCAGCTGTACGGAGGTTTGAGTGCAACTTTTGGAGTCCGACGTTGTTTATAGACTTTGATTTGAGCGACTCTGTGATGTAGGCGTAACGTTACCCCTGGTGATGCCTCCTCCCCTCCGAGACCACGGCTCTTACTGCATGCAGACAGACAGTGCTGTAGCTTTATAGGACCTGACTTATATCCTGCCGTTGCAGTAGGCCTGTAACTGCTGTAAAAAGTCAGGCGTGGTTCTTTTTATTCATCAACTTTGGTTATGAGCCCAGTGCCCCAGACTGTAGGCAGTGTGTGTGCCGCACTCCTCAGGAGTCAACACACTCTGCTTAAACCAGGGGGGGAAACGTGTCCTCAGTGCACCCGGTGAAACCTTCTGGAGGGATAGTGGTTGTTTGATTTATGTGATTGTGTTGCACCCTTCAGGCTGTCCTGCTCTGCATAAGATAGATTTGTTGAAGTCACTGAGAAGAGATATGAGCCGAAACAGATACAGCATGAGGATCAAACATAGCACACGCCATAATAAATATAAGCACATAAACAGTCAAATACTCCAGTGCCATAGCTCAAACAGGGAAATTCTGCTGTCTTTTAAAATATAGGTCAATCTCCTACCTGTATTTTTTTTAGTTTCTTCTTCTGTCATGTCGTATAAATCTCATACACAGTAATATGTCATATAGGTTTATTATTGACCATGCCATAAAGTTTCTTCAAAGTCACTGTAAACTCACTAACTTTACAATAAGTTGGGAGTGGCATGCCTCCATCAAACCTGAGTGCATTCTGTTCAAGCCCTTCATAATTTGCCTTACTGCTTTTTGCAGATGTGACGTAATTTGGGCAGCGTATACACCTACAGTAGTACTAAACACTATTAAGAGACAACTAAGCATCTTTGGTATTGGCCATGACTTGACCAATCCACATTAAATACAGTTTATTTGTCAACGATATTACAAGACTCAATGTTTCCTCTGTTAATTACATTCATTCAGTCGCAGAGGGCTGTCTGGCACCACAGCAATCCCTGGTGTCACATTACCTTACGTGAAAATGATTCCAATGAGTTCTGTGCAGTGAGGTATACAAATTTTAAATTTTGGAAAACAAGAGCACTGGTGTCAGATTAGTACTTGGTGTTCGCACACATACCCCAAGTAGAGGTATTGGGAGAGGACACAAACTGCCATGCATCTGGCATTTATTGGCCTGTAATTGTATTCTATTATGTATTGAGCACGGATGGACATAATTATGGCGTGGGTTTGAGTCTGACATAAACAACATACACATAAGTACTGGTTGTGATGATATTAATAATGAAAACGATGAGCAAGGAAAAAGTGTAACATCTGACCATGACATTTCCAAGAACGGAGGCACTCTGGGACAGTAACACCAGCTGGCTCCCACAGCCAGTTACAATTAGATACTGACTCTGACCGTGCGTAGGTTGAGATTACAGTAGCATTTCATATTTTACATATTGCTGGTTATGATTAACAGTCCCTGACACAGATTTACTATGCTGTAATTCAATGCACCTGTTCACCAGTGTACAGTCTCAGACCTCTGACAGGTCTACACACTCAGTCCCCACAGGTGGGCCAATTCATTGAAAACATTTAGTGTTACGTCTACTGCTTTTCTAAGTAAAGCCGGCCCCCAGTCTTACTGTGTGTCTGTCTGCTGAAATATCTTGTTCATTAGACGACGTTCTGCTTCATACTGGGATGACCTATTATGTTGCATTTCTAAACGTTCCTTGATCAACAGTGGAGCCCAATCCGTAAAAGATGTAAGTGATTTTGATCACAGTGCAGTTAACCCCTCTTGTCATACCCGTTACCAGCTATTCCTCTGGGTATAAACTTGGCTTCGCTCACTAAGCCATGGACTCTTGCTCTTTCCATGTGAATAAAAATGTGGCTCATGTTTGTTCTTCACATGGCTTCCACTTGTGATCTGCCAAATCACAGATAATGTTATATAATTTGGAATGACAACCGGCTCATTTTTATTGGTGGCTGAACAATCAAAGGGTTTCTTTTGATAAAAGTAAACGGTCACATTTCAAATCACACACACACACAGACGGCTGCTGAGCGTACTGTGTAACCAAGCTTTTCTGCAGAGCAACGGAGGGAATACAACCAAAAATAGGTGTTATTAATGTATATGAAATTAATATACGCAATTAACCCACTTAAATAAAATAACATGTTTTGGGTTATGAATGTTTTTTTTGCTTGCCCAAGCAAAGCCTAGTTAGTGTACTAGAAAGAAGTGATGAATATAAAGGACGACAATTTAAAATCCCTATTGTTGTCCAGTGTTGGGTATATAGGACAGCATTACTGAATTGTTTTTACTGTTTGACGAATGCAAGATTAAGTCTGTGCTTAAATATTTTTTGGGGGAAATTGTTATTCTCAGTATTGCTCAAGGGATTAGAGAAATGCAGAGATGTCACCACCCTACGTTGTTGTCCATAACATCAGTGATTGTTCCATCATCACTACACTGTGACGGCAGTAGGAAGAGAGAGAGCGAATGTTTGAGTAAAGAGAGATTTTATGTACAGCCTAAAATAATTTGGTCTATTTACAGTGAGGAGTTTGGCAGCTATTATTTTTGAAGAAGTGGCATAAAAAATAAATCTACCCTCATTGAATTCCCTATTTTTCCAGTTTTGCCCAACCATGCGGTGTTTCTCAATGTACTGTGAACTCTTAGAATGTCACAGCCAAAACATCCAGCTGAGAGGTGATTCGCTCTATTTGTTCCTAGAGGCGTTTATTTGTTTACTGTAGTCAGATGGTGGAAAACGAACAAGACTCTGTCTGTCAAACTCATTTAAATAGAAACCATTCGTAGGGTCTTGACAGCGAAGAAAGTGCAGTACAGTCAAATATCATTTGTGTAAATGACGTGTGAGATCTGATTGTTGACAGTCATCATGCCACCAAATGTTGCATGTGTCAATCATGCCAGCAAGAGTTAATGAAATTGTCTGACACAGTTTCTGACTACTAATTGGAATTAACCTGGAGCAGAAGATTGACAGTAAAACACTGAGAAATGATGTTTGTTTTTGATGATTTAAAGTGGGCAGGTGGCAGGTAGTCCTGTTTTTTAATGCTGTGGGAGAAAATATTTGTTGTGTGTGTGTGTGTGTGTGTGCGTGTGCGGCTAACGTTATAGCTGTCCAGTGTTTGAGCCAGGATTGCCTGAGAGCGGGTCAAATGGGCCGATTAGTCCTTTTCTTACAATAAATAATACTTTGAAAGCTACCCAGTGAGTGCTACAAAATAATAATAGAGAAATAATACAAAAAATGATATTAGACATATAATATTAGAGTATGACTAATTTCATTTTATATTACACTAAATGAATGAGGATTTCTAAGACTATCAATTTGTGGATGGAAAAATAGGGTATCCTCCTTCCATCTGTGCTTAACTGTGCCACTGACAAATACTTTTATCAGTATTTTACTTGCAGTCAACTTCGAAGTTCATCTGTGTCTAGAAAACCAGACCAATTTGCTGTAGTTCACATTTAGTGATAATAAATGATAAAATTACTTTTTCATTATTCTAATCATTGCATGCAAAAGTGTCATTATATTAAGTGCCGACTGCTATGTAGTTTCCACTTAGGGTAATAATAACAAACTGCTGGTAAGTCAATTTAGATATTATCTAAATGATGATCCTGTTGACAGCTCTCAGTATCCTCTTTAGCTGCTGAGCTAACGTTACGTTAGCTAATGTTACAGTTTCACAGGCTGACAGGACCAGCCGCTCCTTAGCTCTGAATGTCCAAAGATCCTGATTAAAGTGCTAAAATGATTAATGTGATGTACAACTGAGGGATTCCAATAATTGTTTTCTATCTGCTAGCGTTGACTATCCAGCACTGACCAACAGCTATGCGGATAGAAAATGACGTGCGCAAGCAGCTAACGCTAGATTGTTTAAACCAACAGACCTATCACTCTGTTGTTTGTGAACAGCAAAAACAAGTACAGGCATACAGGCTTGCAATGCATGTTTACCAGATAACAGCCAAATGTTCATTTAGTAGTTTGGCTAACTCACAAAATAAATGTTCACACAGCTTATAAAGTCTAAAAGATGTGACGCATGCTAACAGCACTGATCATGCCCTTGATTTGTATGGGACAATTTGGCTTGGTTGTAGTGATATGACATTTCATGTTTGAAAGGGGTTGTTGTCGCAATGGCGTGCTCTTGCTCAAACCCTGGCTGTTGGTAATGGGCTTGTGGTTGATTTTATAGGAGTATATTACTGTGAACCATAAGCCCTTGTTCCTTTTTTTAACTTTCACTAGGCTTTGCTGACAGAAATACTCTATACTGCATGTGAGACATAGCATACATTTATTGGTCCTGTATTTTTGTGTTTGTCTTATGCTCACACCTATTTTTTCCATGATATATGGCTGTTATTTTTAGAGTCATGCTGACCTCTGGTGGGTTTCAACAAGTTTTTGCTTTTCACATTCATCAGGAACGTCCATCATTTCCTGACTGCACATAACACTTCCACAGCCAATCCCGAGCTGTATAATGACTGTCCATTCTCTTGGTGAAACACTGGAATGAGTCATCACGGGTTGGAGGACGGAGGTTGTTGTCATCACGGCCTGTCGTGCTCAGCTTGGCTCTGTGATGACATCACCAACATCTACGCTGTGCTTTGTTCCAGTGTTTTCGGTTCAGGTCCTCTCTCTGCTGTGCCTCCGCCGGCACCTCAGACGTGTTGTTAGGTGACTAAGGCAACCACAGCGATGAGCTCATCACCTGTAGGTGGGGCTGAGAGGGAGATCGTGATGAGACAATTAGAGGGGAAGAGCTGAAGAGTTACATAGGGACAGAAGGAGAGGGAGCATGAAATTAACACTGTATGAGAGAGTACGTGTGATGCCTGAGAGAGACAGTGATACTGAGGAAGAGACAATTGAGTGACACTGCCTGAGAATGATGAGAGAGGAAGACAGAAGTGAGAAGCCGATGGAGACTAAAGTCCCACATGCACCATAACCTTTAAAAGCAATTTTCCATGTTGGTGTCATGTCAGTTTTTGGTGTAAAAGGCTGCGATTTGCTAGCTCAGGACTTAGTTGGATTCCTGGAAATCTTCAACCGCAGCCTTAGTGGAAACCAAAGCAGCATCATTTCCAGGTAAAGCACACAAAAGGTCACAATGCTCTTACATATGACAGTTTTATGTGTCCCCACTAAGGCCTCTCTGGTGTTCCACTGGAGACGGTGTCTCCCTTAAGGAAAATTCAAGAATTTAAGGTACTTCTGCGGCACTTAACATGTTGGAAATCCATCCGAACTGTAAGTGTCGCAAAGAAAACCGATGACGCTGAGAGAGCCGGAGAGTGACAGAGAAAAGAAAGAAGACACGAGAGACAGGATGTCTAAGCGGCGTGATTGAGAAACAAGAGACGGCCTATGAGTGAGAGACTGCAAGGTGTGTGTGTGTGTGTGTGTGTGTGTAAGAAAGAGCCGGTACACCATTAGTATCTGCAGTCAGTCGTTTCATAAGCTGTGTATTTTATTAAAGACTTCACTGCTTCATCGCTGCATTGATTATTATTTAAGTCTCATGGGTGCATAGCAGTTTGTACAGTGGTGTGCTTCTGCATGTGTAAGCTTGTATTAAACTACCCCGTGTACATCATCCACCAGTCAGGGGGCTCGTTTCTCATTGCCACTGAAGTCTTTCAGTACTTCTGTGGTTGACAAATTAAATCCTCTGAAGAAATTCTGAACATAACCACAACATGCAACTGTCGAGAAAGTTAGTTTCATACCCTTGCACGCAGTCAGTGTCTGTATGTCATGTAGGTCATTCATGCTTGAGTGAGCATGTGTGTAGAGTAGCTCCCCTTCTACCATCCCGCTGTGTCCTCCAAATTTCAAGTTTGGAAAGAAAAGGAAAGGGGGGGGGAGAGAGAGAGAGAGAGCTTACTAAAAGGCCTTCTGCACTGCACCACGTCAGCCGCTGGCAGAGCACAGACACACCCCTCCTGCCAGCGTGAGACCAATGAGGAGAGGCTGGAGACAATTCACAGGCCACACCCACTGCAGGGAAGGCAGAGATTGACAGGTTGGAAATGTGGCCGCACAGGAGCACTAAATACTCACTGAGACTCTAACAAACACGAAATAAAGAGCTCCAAAGTCTCCAGGCTTTCTCATTTGGACTCAGCAAGACATAAATCCTTCTCTCCCACTCATGCATGCACACACGCACACATAAAGGACTTACAGTATACAACAATATAAATATTTCCCCTAAACATTACATCACATTGCATTATAATGTGATATCATTTACAGTGATTACAATGTGGTAACCATTGGACTGAAGTTTTGCCGAACCCCTCCCACGAGCCTTGTCATTGTTGACCTAATTTGCAGGCTGCTGGTTGGGTGCAAGATGACCCTTGCCCTACTCCACTTGTGTTCCACGGTGCATTTACTATATCTAAAAACTCACATTTTCCCTGCCCAAACCAAAAAATTTCAAGAGCATTTTTAGCTGTGGTTTAAGCTCTTAAAAGTTGACATTGTGGAGAGTAATGCACTGTTATCAGCGTGGCTGACTGTCTGTGCATAAGGCCATTAGGGAGAGTGAAAGAGAGGCGCATAGAGCTGGACAGGGGGAGTGCAAATAGGACAGCAAAATCAAGTCAAGCGGGGGCCATTATCATGGAAGCTAAATAAAAATGTTCAATAGGGATAGTTTACCCCTGTATTACTCCGTTTGCTGTAATGAAACTCTGCCCCGCACCCCATCTGCTGTTCATTCCCTTGGATCAAGTGAATACTCGCTCATGGGTTGGCATTCGTCATTGGGGTCACTTTTTGTGAGTTAAACTGAATTGAGGCAGTCTTAGATGTTCCGTGACAGTATGTACCTGATGTGCAGCAGGCAACGCAAAACCTGAGCCCAGCATAGTTGGACTCTCTTGTTTGCTACAAACTATGTAAAACAGCTTATCTTGAGTCTATTGCTGGGCTATAGCAGTGACTGTTAGGTTTCGAAATGCATTCAGATGGCGAGGTAGTCCCTAGGCTCCCCGGCTTACACACGGGCTCTTGCCTCTGATGTCATTCTGACATACTAATAATGTAAAAGATTTCTAAACATGCACAGAGTTAGTTATATGGTGTAAACCTTCCCGTCATGCAGAAAAAGGGACTTTGAGCTGGATTTTAAACATCGCTGCTGTCGTGACACTGATTGACCTCTGCTGGGTTTCTGCTCCTGGATGCAAGCACACACTCACGCACGCTTTCTGTTGGTTACAGTGTTACCATAGTAACACAGCCATCAGCTGCAGAGTGGGTGACACTTGGATATTTTTATAGCTTGCCCTTTGTGTGTGTGACGGTGCTCCTGTGTGTGTGTTCGGCGAGGAGACAGGTCTGGCAATGTGAGACTAGTGTCTGTGTTCAATGTTACGTGAACCAGAATAAACGGAAGACTGGATTCTTGATCGAATGCAGTGTAGCCCGCTTGACAGTATTTCCATCATACTGTATATAGGCCACTGTGTCTCTTATAATGTTCGTAGACTGAATAAGGTCGCAGCTGTGATGACCAATCTAGCTTTCTGCAACTTCCTTGTGAAAGTTTGACAACTCGTCACAAAAGCTGATGGCTGTGTGATATTGCAGAAGCAGTCCCTGCAACTTTAATACTGTAGAGGAAAAAAGTGTTGATCCAGAAAAGTGAAAATGTGCAATATACACAATTTACAGCAGCTAAAATTTGCTGATGTGACGAAATCTTGTTCAAATTGAAAGTATGTAGTGAAATCTGCTTTGTCACTCTGATACATATATTAGTATCAGCGTATATGTCAGCCAATAAGTAACAAGAAAGTCATTTAGGAAAATTGTTGCCATTAGTTTGTCCACCAGAGAGACCTGACAAGACACTGACACTTTTTGGCTTGCATGCGGAGAGTTAGAAGAGAAGATTGGTTAAAACCATCCAATATACCGTCACCAATTTTTTTTTTTTTTACCACTCAGTATCAATATCAGCATCAACCTCAGAAATCCAATATGGGTTGGGCTCTAGTGACAAAACAACCATTTTCAAAATTTCTCCACGTTTAGCCTTCATCCCAGCCCAGCAAAAGTAGCTCTGCTCTGTTGCTATGCAGAACATACCAAGCTCTCAAACACAGTGCAGCACTGCTTTGCTCTAGAGGAGCCGCGTGATGAGATTTAAATAAATTCTGCGACGGTCCGAAATTCTGCCTCTTCCACCCCTGCTGGGACGCGTTGTATTAATGGTGGTGGTGGTGCTTCTCCTCACCCACACGGTTCAGACACACACATTGTCCTCCTCACTGCAGTGGCTGACTTGTGGAACAAGCAGTCAGGAAGGAAAATACACTCAAAACGGACAGAGAGAGAGAGGGGGGAACACACCCCCATACAGCAATGCCAACAAAGCACTCCCTCTGTGCAATATGCTTTTATGACTTGTGATATAAAATGTGTGATGGAGCTTCAAAGTTTTAGTTAATGTTACAGTAAAGTCACGTCACTGTTACAGTCAGTGTTGTTGCAGCTTGTGGTTTCTATGCTGCTTTCTTGTCCTGTTGTGCTAGTGATTTTAGAGCTCTAGTGGAACTGGCTGCCGATTTGTACTTCATGCATGGCTTCAAGTGCGGGAGCCGCAGAGGTTGCCATTCATATGCCTTTGTGTTGGTGATGACTACATGCCTGAAAACTCTGGCCCTCGGTTGGCTGTGTCTCTACATTCATTTCTCCAGCCTTCTTCACTGAACCCCACCAGAATATGCCCTGCTGTTCAGCTGGATCTTTGTTCAGGCTGCTTAGGAGAGAGCTGTGGTGGCACAAGACATATTGTTTCACATCAGGCAGTGCACGGCCTTGCAAGAGACTCAAGTGCGCCTGATCAGTCTGGCTGCATAATATGATTGTATATTTACTGTGTATCATATCAGCAGTGTGTGCACTTGTCGCCTTACATATATATCTCCATGAAGCAACCTCACATATGCTTTCCTTCCTGTTGTCTCACTGAAAATAGAGCTGCAACCTTTTACCTTAACACCTGAGCCACATGTACTGCAGTTACCACAGTGATCCATAAGAAAAGTTTCCCAGTGGTTACATCATTTCAAACAGCAATCATGACAAGTTTAGCCAGGGACATATGTGTTGACAAGTTGGCATGGGGGTAATTTGGTTCAGACAGATGTTTTTTTAACAGGATATCTGCAGAGGGGCACACTGCTGTTCCAAAATTCCAGTTTCTGAGCGCAGTCTGAGTCACATTTCTCCCCCTACTACACTTTGAGATTACAATAACGATACACAGAAATAGGGGCTGAGTGGAGTGCGCTGCTCTGACTCATCTGTTCAGTGTCATTCTCTTCTCACTGCTGCTTGGATAGATATCCTTCCTATAGCACCACTATATTTCTGCTGTATTAGATCATCTGTCTGTCTTCATACATTAGACAGGCTCAGTGGTACGGAGGATTTGTATTGATTGCTGCGTTCGCTCCAGTATGTATGTATGCCAGCGTGTAGCCTAAACTGATTACTGCCAGGGCTGATAAATGTATCTGGTGCCTGGCAGCATTAAAGGTAACTCCTTCAGAAAGACTGCTCCTCTAATATAATGCACCAGTCAGACAGACAGCTAGACAACAGGCGAGTACAGACAGACGGGCAGGCAAGGGGCTGCCAGGCTGAGCCTTCATACAAGTTTAATGAGCATCCAAGACAGTAGGGAGTTTGTGGCTCCAGCACAGAGCTCACTCTGCACACAGAAGCTAACTGGCTGACTAGGTTAGACACTAACGAAAAGGTGGGAGACTTACTGTTTGACCCTGGTTACCAAAGCAGCCAAGTTAGAGTGCAAAGCCAATAATTAGTTTATTTTGTTTTTGTACTAGAAATGAAGTGAAAATAATTACGAGAAAAGCTCAGATGGCTCACTAACAGTCTGAAATATTAGTTTCTTTCAGCTCCACAGCTGAAATGTTTACAGCCAAGCAAAGGACACCAAATGATTATTTTCTATCCATGAGACTGGAGCCTATTAGTAATGTTATTATAAAGTTATTATACAAGTTATTTTGATAAAGGTTCAGTGACCCTTTAACAGAGATATGCATTGCCATTGTTGTTAATCACACCCTGTACCAATTATCTTTTCCATGATGGCATTCAGTGCTCCCAAGTAGCCAGTCAAGGCAGCAGGAGAGCGGCCCCTCCCTCCTCCACTGCAAATGATGGAGTAGAGAGAGCAAGAGGATTTTTGGTGCCAGTGTTGGTGTATCCCTCAGTGTTCAGCACTCTTTACACAGGCTTCTCTCTTTGTTTGAGATAATCAGCGCACATGAGTTTAACTCGACCGCAACATCTCAAACTGTAAGATAATGTTCCCTTTTCTGAGTCAGCCTCGGCTCAAAAACCTGTCATGTTATGAACACTTTTTCTATAAATGACTCAAGAGGCACTTCTTTAATTTGTCACTGGATGTCTGATGTCATCCAGTGACTTGTAGCAAATGTTTGAGGAGCCACTTGTGGCTTTTATGAGCAACAAGTTGAAAATACCGACTGTGTTAAGTTATAGCAGTTGTGTTTACAGCTTACTAATATAGATGTTGCATAAATGGAACTGCTCATCCTCTCCCCCTCTGCTTGTGTGGGTTCAACACACCAGTAGGAGGTAACACACAGTCCAGCTACAGCTCGGTGCTTTCGCTCTTCCGTTCTGTGCACACAGTCAGATCCTCCTCCAGCCACTGTTGCCCATCGGCACACCCAGAGAGCGTTCAGGCTGTGCTGTGTCGGCAGTGAGGCAGCAGAAGTTCAGCAGGTCGTATAAAGTGGCACTTCAGATGCAGCTGACAGATGCATCTCCAGCTCCTTCTTACCAAATGTCAGCTACATTGCTGGATTTTGGGCAGACCTTTAGCGACAGAGTGATAGTGAGTGGAAGAATTGAGTATGTCCACTGCAGTGTTTACACCATGTGTGCTCACAGAAGGTCTTAACCTACACCCAAAGCACCCAAAACAGGGTTAGTAGGATAATCAGGAAGCTTGTAACCTTTTTCTGCTACCTGAGAAATATTTTCTATGTGCTGTTCATGACTAGCTAGTCTTTTCTTCTCCTTGTGTCGACTTTCAGTGAGTGAAGCCTAAAAAACTACACAAATAAATGCACCGCACCACTCTGCATCCTGCAGGAATGGGATTCTCCAGGCTTTCGAGACACATGGCCTGTCAGTCATTTCTGTCATTTCAGTCAGTTTTCCTGAGGATTTCTGTCTCTGAAAGCACCAAACACAGTCCCACATGCAGCCGGGTCAACCCTGTATATACAGTCTCCGCAATGACACGGATGCAGCAGCTACTTGACTACAGCTCTACGTCCGCGGTTGCTATAGCGACACCATGGTAATGAGTCTGCATTCTAATGATGCCTCAGTGGGTTGTTTGAGGAGTTGAGCTATCTCGGGACAATGAGTCGACTAGCGAATGACAGCCTTCAAGCCTGGAAGGGTGCAGTGCCGTTTGATTAATGCGTAGCTGTTGGAGAGGCCCGAATTAAGTATGTGACACTTCGGTGTGATTACAAAGTACAGTCCTAACCTGCTGCGCTGACGGAAGACCCAAAGTCTTACTTTTCACATATTTACTGTTGCCCCACCCTTTTCCAGTGGACCTGTACAGGCTTAAATGTGATCACGCTGTTAAACAGGATCTTTGTTTGGTGGGGTTAAACCCATCTCTTCTGTCAAGATTTACTAATAAGTGTCCCATATTTGAGGAGTGTTGTATACAGGAGATTTTAATTTGGAAGAGGGACTTTCCCTCGTCCTCTCTGTGCTGACTCGGTTTTATGGAACCTCATTATGTCCTGATAGAAAAGCACCGCTGCTGCATCGACTCATTTGATTTTTACTCATGTGAATATGAGTGTGAAGCTTCAGCGCCTCCAGAATATCAATAGACTTTTTCAGTCAGATAAGCTTCTCTCTCTCTCCTCTCATTATAATATTACCCTAGGAAAGTTTCCTCTGCTCGCTCTCCCTCTGCTTTTCGCAACTGCTTTTTCTTGATGAAGGTGTCGTTTCCCAGAACCCAAATAAAGCTGCTCTTGGCTTTTTAAGATCTGCGTCTGAAGCTGCTTTGTCTCTGATTTCTCACTCTATTCACACTCCGCAGCACGCATCTGATTTATGATTAGTCAATATTTCTCAGGACAACTTGTCGTACTGACAGCCTCAGACCTGTCAACTGCATATATTTGCATACCAGCTACGTTATCAAACCGCTGTTATCATACAGTAATGACAGGACTCTTCTAGTGCATAAATAGACACTAGAAGAGTCCTGTAAAACTTGTCTAACAGAAACAGCTGCTCCATGAAGCTAAGCTGTTTTCATTTTCAAACAAGGTGAAGCTGCAAAATACAGATGCCACCTGAGTAAAACTGACAATCTGTAATTATATCAGGTGTGTGTTGGAAGTGGGCAAAGTTCATATGGCAAAAGATTATTGCTCATGTTGTTGCGCTTGTTTTTAATGTATTAGAAAAACTGAAATTACCAGTTTATGTTGATGACAAATGACTGATATAAATGTTCCGTCATTTATTTCAGCAACTTACTTACTGGTCAGTGAGTATTTAGGCCTAATTTATCCAAAATATATGCAAAGTTGTTTTTCCATCACTGCATGAGGTGGGGGAAAAAAACATTGGAGACATTAATATACATACTCAAAGTGGCAGAAAACATAAATGTAGCAGAAATAACACAACACAGAAAATACATGAGCCATTGAGCTAGAGCTGCAACTAATGATCATTTTCATTAGCAATTAATCTGACGATCATTTTGACGTCTCATCATTTAGTCTCCAAAATGTCAGAAAATATTGAAAGATTTCCAGATGCCAAGTTGACATATTCATATTGCTTGTTTTGTCTGACCAACAGTCCAAAAGCCAAAGATGCTCAATTTACTATCGTAGAACACTAAAAAACATGCAAATATTCACCTTTTGAGAAGCAGGAATCAGTGAACTCTTCCACATTTGCTTAATAAATGACAATACAGTTGCATAATCAGTACCTTGTGTATTGTCTGCCACTTCCTCCAAGAGGTATTTTCATTCATTTGAAATTGTGTCAGATAAAAACACCAGGGATGATTGATAATATTGCCTTTTACCCCTTTTTGCTTCCAGATTTACATTAGTTGTGGGGTTTTTTACTCATCTCAGCGTTTCTATTCGTTTGCTGGTCCAAGCAAGAGATGCGTGTACTGTTTTCTTTTTTTGTTTGTTTTTGTTCCTTACCTCCATCGTGAAACAATAAATACTCATTATGCAGGGCAATGCGTTTCTAGTTCTTCTTAAGGGCGTTGGCTAGGAAGCATTTTCTTTTCTTTTCAGCGCCAGTGTTGTGCTCGTCTGGCAGTCGACCACCTGTAGACTGTCTGCTCTGCTGCACTGTTTGTTTGTCAGATTCCTTTGACCTTTTTCATTCTGAGCCTTTTTTTTGCCCACGGGCGGACTGTTGACTCTACCTCTTTTGGGTGGTGGCTCGCTGCAGATCCACATGGGACACTGCTGCGCTTAAATAACCCAGCATGTTGCATTTCTAGACACGCTCAAATCAGCCTGTTTTGTGCCCTTGAAAAGGTTATGAATGGTTTGTCCTTACCCATGTTTCATTTTTGTTGCGTATAATCCAATGTCTCACTTATCTCAAACATTTTTTTTACCAATAAATGGATTTATGCGGAGAAATGGATTAAAGAGCAAAGCTTTTATATTGATTATTTTGTACAGTAATTGCACAATACATTCTACAAAATATTTGCTCTATCTTTATTTCCACGACTTCTTTGAGTAACCATGTCAATCCAGATGAGATCTGTGACTCCTCACTGGTTTCACTGATTAAATGCACTTAAATTATAAAGAGCAGAAGTAGAGGAAATTAAGGACAAAGGTAAAATAAGGTAAAATAAAAGTAGGCCAAAATGAAAATGTCTAATATTTACAATAATATCTTTTTCTACTCTGGCTCTTTTTTCCGTCCAGGTAGCGTCCTGTCATGCAGTTCCAGGAGGTCAGCCAGCACTGGAGCTGACGCTGTCAGCGAGCCCAGCCTGCACTACACCACAACACTCCCATCTCTACCAGACCTTCACCTTCCACTGCCCTCCTCTCCCTCCAGCCACTAATCTTACCCCAGGGGAACACTGTTCTTCTCCTTGGCTGCCCACTCCCATCCCAGAAACTGTCCTGTGCTTGCTGCCTCTCTTAGTATAAAAGGGAGTCCAGGCCTGTATCTGGGTCCTAGTATAAGCCAGTCCTCCTGGCTATTCTTCAGTACCTGTCCACCCACCACTCTGTGACAGTAGTCCTGCATCCTGGGCACCTCAGCCTCGTTTGTATCATCACTGGCCAAGCACAGGCACCAAGTGAGGACAGCAGCTGTCCACACAGAGAGACCCAGGATCTGCCATCATCATGTCCAGTCGACGGAAGGCCTCCACTCCCTGTATGATCCGACCAGACCAGACCATGGTGGAGCTGGATGATGAGGCAGAGGATTCACACGACATGGAGGTACACTTTCAGTATAATAGGTTGAACGAAATAAATAAGGATTCATACTGTCTTGTGAGGATTTGAATTATTCTATAGCTTGTTTGACAGAACTAAAACCGTTTGGATTAAATTCATGAATTAATGTTTGAACAATTTGTTGTTGTTTCTAACTTGTGATTTAAAATAGGTTTACACTTTAATTTGTCATTTTAATTTATCCTAATCTTTTTCTTTTCTTGAATACATTTTCTTGTTTGTGTGTGTATTTCAGTGGATGTGTACTGATTTCAGAATGATTCAATTCATAAATCTATGAGATGATGCCAACACGACTAATATAATGATGTGTTTTTGATGTGTACAGGGTTAAAAAATGCCATTTCTAGTCGTGTCCTTTTCATGTGAAAACTGCCTTCTTCCTCTATCAGACAACAACGGAGAACCATACTGAGGAGGGACCTATGGAAACGGATCTCTCAACAGAGGCAGAGCCTTCTGTGGAACTGGACCTGATGGGCAAGGCCTCGGACCCTCCCACAGCTCCAGACAAACCAGCAACCGCGCTACCAGACCTTTCCAAGCCTCAACGTAGGCAGCAGGGGGGCTACGAGTGTAAATACTGCCCCTTCTCCACACAGAACCTCAACACTTTCAAAGAACATGTCGACGCCAACCACCCAAACGTCATCCTCAACCCCCTGTACCTGTGTGCTGTCTGTAACTTCAACACAAAGAAGTTCGACACCCTGACGGAACACAACGAGAGGTGTCACCCAGGGGAGAGCAACTTTAAATTCAAACGCATCAAAATGAACAATCAGACAATCTTAGAACAGACAATAGAGGGGTGCAGTAACAATGCAGTCATTTACAACACTTCCAGTGCCATCTCTGGCAAAGGGGACGAACCAGGCCCCCTGCCATTCAGCAAACCCACCACAGTCAAGATCGGTAAACCAAAAATAATGTCAGATAATAAACGGACAGAGTCCCAGTTGTGTAAACTGACGTCCGATCTGACAAAGAAACCAATCACAGCCGTCAACGTGAACGGGACGGTCATCATCCCTGAGTCGACTCTACTCAAAGCAGACAGCCTTTCTCACATCATGCCTTCCCTACAGCGGCCTCTAAACTATACCCAGGTAGTTCATTTTCTTTAATGTACTGTTAAAGGAATAGTTTGACATTCTGGGAAATACACTTAATTTGCTTTATTGCCAAGAGTTAGATGAGAAAATTCATAGCACTCTCATGTCTGTATGCTAAATATGAAGCTACAGCCAGCAGGCGGTTAGCTTACCTTTGCATAACGGCTAGAAGCAGGGGGAAACAGCTAGCCCCTACCAGCACCTCTAAAGCGCACTAAGTGACATGCTATATCCACGTTTTTACAATTTAATTTTTGTATGGGTTAAACAAACAATATATAACGTGTCCATTGGTAGTTAAATTAGCTTTACAGGTGGTAGTAGGGTTGGACAGAGCCAAGCTAGTTGTTTACCCCTGTTTTCAGTCTTTATGCTAAACTAAGCTAGCTGTCTTCTGGCTCTAGCTACATATTTAGCCTACAAACATGAGAATGGTGTCCTTCTTCTCATCTTACTCGCAACAAAAAACCAAATACCCCAAATGTCGAAGTATTCCTTTAAATTCTGGCACTTCATTGGGAGTCGGCTTTTAAAAGGGGAGAAGTTGGCAAATTGTCAAATTAACATTTTAATGTTTTGCTGGTAATGCTTTTTTTTATGGGTCTGTAATTTTCTACTAATTTCCTAGGAAGTTTCCTGGAAAGAACAATGCAATTTAGTGCTAATTATAATGGGAAAAGAGACAATTGGTGCACTTCAATTAATTAATTCCAATTAATTGCTAGTGTAACCTAGAGAGTCTGTTAGTCAGTGCACAGCAGGTCAGCTAAACATGCAAAAATGTAAGACTTTGTCTACAAGGGCAAGCACATGATTTAACATATATGGAGGAAAAGTTAACAATAATAAATTAATTATGAATTAATATTTACTTGGGTTTAAATGTAGCTTTTTTTTCATCTTTTTTCTTCTCATTTTCCCCATAATTGGTACCAAATTGCATAGTTCTTTTCAGGATTTTCCCAGGACATTATCAGAAAACTGCAGACCCATAAAATAAAGTGTTACCATTTGATTTTCTGTTTTTAATATCCACCATGCTAAATTTAATGCTTTTTTTTGTGAACACAAGAACTGAAAAGTCGTTCAGTCGCCACTGCTGTATTATTTCAGGTGCCGAAGATCGCAGTGCCCCTCAACACAACCAAATACAACCCTTCGCTGGACGACAACCTGACACTCATCTCTTCCTTCAATAAGTTCCCCTACCCGACACAGGCTGAGCTCTCCTGGCTCACCGCAGCCTCAAAACATCCAGAGGAGCAAATCAAAGTCTGGTTCACCACACAGAGGCTCAAACAGGGCATTAGCTGGTCTCCTGAGGAGGTAGGAGAATTACAGTAATAACAACATTTTAGGCACTCTTTCAATTCTCTTCCCTCAAGTGTGGTTTAGTGTATTTTACCAGGTCTTTTTCAAAACTCAGAAGCTCAAATAAGGCATCAGCTGGTTTCCGAAGGACTAAAAACAATAATGGTGATCGAACCTGTATTTCTAGCACCTTTTTGTTTGAAATGCGCTTAATTAACTTGCATTGAAATTCTAAATACTTTGAATAATTAGCTGCATATTAAGTTGGCTATGGAATGCCTCATGTTATATCACTCTAAAGCAAATTATAGCTCAAAGCACAAGTACACTAATTATCTATTGTAATAACCACTGATCAGGTTGTGAGCTTTTGTTTGATTATTGATCCATGTTGTTCAATTATACATCATTTTCACTTTTCATTTCATTACATTAACAAACAACCAACTAGCAATCTTAAAGACCTGCAAAATGAATATTAAACGAATGTCAGATTAGAGATTTTTATTTTTGGTAATAAACAATAAAGTTAATTAAAACAATGGTTCCACATTGTCCATTTTGACATGCAATTTCACCAGCCTATTGCTTATCTGGTGTAAGATTGGCAGTCATACATACAGATAAGAGACATAAGGGTTTATAACAAGTACTTTCCCTCTATGACAGGTGGAAGAAGCCAGGAAGAAAATGTTCAACGGTACGATCTCCTCTGTGCCTCAGACCTTCACCGTGGTAGCTCCTCAGCTCAACTCCCAGTCATCCACCCACCCGTCTGCCCCCACTGCAGCCTCCAAACACATGCACCCGGCAGCCTCTGTCCTGCAGTCCCTCCCCTGTCAGCTCCTGGGACCGACCAGCCTGGTGCTGACTCCTGTAGCTAACGGCTCCACTGTCACTTGTGCACCGCTGGCACTCACCGTGGCTAACCAGGTACAAAACACGGGGCAGAAATGTTAACTAACATGTATCCAACTGTGGGCCACAGCTTTGACAAGGATGGAGAGGTGGACTTGTGACAAGAAGGTTGTTAGTTTAAATCTAGTGCAGTCTAAACTAGTAAAGCATCTAAACACTTCTCACCTCTCCTGCTGTGAATGTTGATGTAAAACTGTGAATTTAACAGTTTGCCAGTGAAGTATGGCAGAAAAATTACATGAATTCAGTAAATTGTGAAAAGACATCAATTCATTAAATTGAGAAAAATAAATCAATTGTTAAAGAGAAATATGGATGTACATGCTTGATTTAACTTGACAGACACATGATTTGAGGTAGCCAAAGTTTACACCATGTTCACCACAGGTGGCACAGTCGCTCAAGCGACCCCTGGCCTCTCCTGTGATCGCCACAGAGAGCAAACGACCCTCCATCATTCAAACCATCTCGGCGCCCATGGTCACATCCAAGCTGGTATCACCCAAAGTGCTGAGTTTCACAGTTGACCCCAATAAAACAGCTGAGCAGCTGTCAGTACTGAGGTCCAGCTACACACAGTGTCCTTTCCCTGAGGAAGATGAGGTAAGAATAAGTGAGTGAAATGACATTTTTTTGTGCCATGCCTTATAAGGTCAAAATAAATTTGAGGGATTTTTGGCGTTGATGTTTTTGTAGCTGCTTTTACTTTCTAATTCAGTGTCTCTGTTCTTTGGTTGTGTTTTTTTTTTTAAAACACACTACAGTCACTGATAAACACCCACACTTATTGTTTCATTTAATGCTGATAGATCTACAGGCTGATAGAGACCACCGGGCTGTCTAGAGGAGAGATAAAGAAGTGGTTCAGTGAACAGAGGCTCCTTAATCTCAAAGGTATGTGGTGTGATCATTGCCACGCATCTAAAATGGTAAAACACCCCGACTGTGATTAATCATACATCTTTCTGTAGGGTTAAACAAGCTAATTTTGGTTCTCTGAGGAGGTCATAGCATACTGGGAAAGCAAATTGTGCATCATAGTCAGTGATCAGTTAATAATGATTTCTAAGCACTGTGTGTGCTGTGTAATTCAGTAATATCAATTACAGTACTTGTGTTGTCTTAAAAAATTCAGTATCAGTTTTTGGTCCTTAAGTCTCTCTCTCTCTCTCTCTCTCTCTCGAAGGCGTTCCTCCCCCTCCAGTGCTGGTGAAAGCAGAGGTGACACCAGCACCCAAAGATGGTCCAATAAAGAAAGCGGTCCCCAGCCAGTTTCCCCTGCTGGAGAGGGTGAAGGGGAAATCATCGGAGCAGCTGAAGGCGCTGGAGGAGAGTTTCCAGAGAAGCAGCTCTCCAACAGAGGCAGATCTAGGTAAAGCCTTCTACCAACCATCTCCCAAGCAAATGAACTTCATCGCATAACTCAAGTCTTGGGATGGAAATAGTCACAATGTGGTTCTAGCTCATTCTTATTTTTATTTCGTAGTATATAATGCAAGAGTGGCAAGAAAGGTGGAAGAGGAAGAAAGCATTAAAGTCCCACTCTACTCAAAAATGTGTTTTGCTTATTGTTACACTGAGAATTGATGGAGGAGTAGAATCTTTACCAAGGTAGTTTAACTTTTTTATTATTATTATTCAAAGTATCTTTAAAGAAAATGTCACGCACTGAGACAATTTTGAGCTATCAGTAGATAGCTAAACACTATGTTCACATTCACCTTGCAATGGACAATAAAGTTTTTCTGATTAGTCAGGATGATTTGAACATTTGAAACTAAAGCATAAGAAACATTCTCCCTTTCAGTTACAGAATTGCTAAAGGTGTCGAAAACCACTAAAATGTACTGAATGCTTATCTGTACATCCAAACAAATGTTATTTCACTTGCTTATTTCCTGGTGGTCGCAGCCCTAGTCTTAAATTCAGATGCTTGATGTGAGCACATTATATTTGCTTACAGAAACACAAGACCGCCCTCCTGCAGGCTGCTAGCTAATGAAGCACAAAATCGGTTTGCCAGCCGATTCTATTTTTAGGCTCAGTTTATGTTGTGAAGTTCAGATAAGAAATATTACAGAACTTTTAAACTTCTTATTAGAAACTTTGTGACTGAAGTAGGATGAATTGGGTGAGAATCAGTCGGTCAAATTAGCAGTTGGTTGTGTTCTTGTCAAGTTCAATATTCTCACTCTGTAGCTTAGATGTTAAAATTACTTAGAAGAACACTACTGGACTTCTTTATTTATACTAGTTCACAGCATGTGACTTAATTTTCTTTCACCCCAAAGGAGCGGCCGGCCCGTCTCTGGTGGGTGGCCTGCATGACAGGAATAGCAGAAATGTTTTTAATGAGCCCATATTTAAGTCCCCTGGAGAGAGACTGAAATCCCAGGTTTTCAAAAAACCTTCCACTTCAAGGTAACACAGCTCATCTAATCCACTGAACTCTGTTCTGCTGCAGACCAGCTAGCCCAGGAGACCAGGCTGTCCAAGACGGAGGTGGACTGCTGGTTTTCAGAGCGCAGGGGACTGAGGGACAACATGGAGAAGGCTTTACTCACCATGGCTTCAAAGAACACAGAGGACAGAGTAGACCGGCCGGGAGCGCTGCTGAACGGGGCTGCTCATCGGGAGCAGGACGGAAAACCTCTACGCTCCTCTCCTCATCCACCTGTCCTCTCCTCTTCCTCCTCCTCGTCCTCCCCTCCTGTGCTCGCAGCCTCCTCCCCTCGTCCACCAACCCTCTCCTGCTCGGCGTCACCTCCCATCCTCACTTCGTCGTCCTCCTCGTCTCCCCATCCTCCCATCCTGTCGGCCTCCACGAGCCCGGCTCCCATCACCAGCCGCTCCCTCACCCTGCTCAGAGAGGTGAGAAAAACTGAAAACATGTCAACGCAATCAAATATGACACAAGTTAGAACTTTACTGCAAGCTATAGTGATATAAAGATGAATGCTCTTTTAATTGCAGATGGGCTGCTTAATCACAACATTAATGAGTTGTGACTTTAAAGAGAGTAGTTGATGAGATGGCACCTTTTTAATACAATCTGAAGTGAGATGTTGTGTCAAATTGATTCATCTTGAGAAGGTGTACTTGAGGAAAAGCTGTGTGATTGACACTACATGATGAGATTTGCTGATACTTGAATATTAGAACTAAGATAAGACAGCAGGTGACTACAAGGTCAGATCTGACAAACTAAAGAGAAGGCGCTGGAGTAGTGTTGTGTCTAGAAAACAGCAGCATCCCACAAGATTACAAAGCCTATAAATGGAACATATATCCACGAGACATCTCTTGAACAGCAACAGGACTTGTTTTATGCTCCGTAACACATTGCACACACAATGACCCATATATTTCAACTAGTGTTGGCTGATTTTAAATCTGCCAAAAAGAAAGTCCAGCAGCCATATATTAAGCCTATCAACAATAGCCAATGTAATTATCGTATAACCCAAACCCACACAGTACATTAAGTTAAATGTGTAGGATTTTAAACATAATTCTCAACTGAATTGTAAAAAATGACTAAATGGCTATATCGACTACTCTCCTGTGAGCCCCTGCGAACTTGTTCTATGTTTTCCTGCAAGAGAGAATTTGGCAAAGCATATAAAAGTAAAAGAGGCAACTGTTTATGACTGTTATAATCATCTATCATCTAACCAACTATCTTTTATATTCCCCAATTGCAGATCTTTGAATTTAGAGCTTTGAGTTTGTTTATTACACAGGCCCAATAACGCATTTTGTTTCTGCTGTGTAACAGTGAATTAAATATGTTTTTTCTGGTGTAAAATGTTTCGTGTTTGGTCACATAATCTGTCTTGACAGATGTTCTGTCGGACTCAGTGGCCATCTCCTGAGGAGTACAGCCAGCTGGAGGTCCAAACAAGCCTAGGACGCACCGACATTGTCCGCTGGTTCAAGGACCACCGCTCTTCACTGAAGAACGGTGAAACTCTGGACTGGATGGAAGGTTTCCAAAACCAAAACCTTGCAGGGCAGCAGAAAGCAGGCCAGGAACAGAACGGCCAGAGTTCTGAGAAAAACCAGAGTGTTTCCTTGGAAGTCAAGGCTGTGAAAGGTGTGTTTTGGAGAAGAACATGGAGTATTTTCTTTCCTCTTAATATCATTTTGCAAAGTGTTTTATACGCTTGTTTGACTTTGTGTTTTCTCCGTTGGTGCAGTGGAGGAGGCTGGTGAGAACACAGCAGCAGCTACAGAGCACTCCAAGCTGTCTGACCAAGACAAAGTTCAGTGGTTGACTGACAGATTAGCCCACAGTGTGACGGACCTGAGCCGGACCACACTGGACCAGACCAGCTCTAGCACTGCTGACAAAGGGAGGTGGGTGGAGAGAGGGAAACCATATCTTTTATCCTATATTTATTTTCTGGTGTGAGATTCATGTAAAGACAAAAAAAGATCATCTCACTGTTAATATTAGATTTTTAAAGGAATATCTGAGGAGTTATTTTAAGATTTTTTTCGTGAAAGCAGTCTAAAAATACAGCACCGTATGGGCATCGCAATTTGTGGATGTTTATGGCATTTTTCACAGAACCATTCAACGTGCAAATAAAAATCTTTCTTTGATTTTTGTTTCTAATTCCTAGAAGGAGTCTGTTTGTGTTTAAACTTTGTGTCCGTTTCTTTGGCAGGTGGGTAAAGGTGACTGTGGCCGTGGGGGAGGAGAGTGAAGAAGGAGTGAAAAGACAGAGGCTGGCAACAGACACTGACGGTCTGACCTTGGAGCAACCTGGGAGGGTCACTGGTTGATGGTAGGTTGAACTGGTGAAATATTCTTCTAAAGAAAACTAGTACAGATGCAGCCGTCTTGAATTGCCGTCTGGTCCGCAACAGGGCCCATGCAGATCCCCCGCTGGTTCCCTGCTGGGTCCTTGGCTAAAATGACATCCCCCCCCGATGATGACGCCATCAGACTGCTACGACCGTTTTACTTCACCGTTGCCCTGAAATCAGCTAACATATTTGATGTGTTAGAGGGAGTGTGCTTCCCAAACAGAGCATACTTTCAGTGAAGCGCTTGGAATTATCGGACCATAAGGCTGTGAAAATATTATGCTGAAGCTTTATTATATTTGTTTTTAGCTAACCTAAAATATAGGTTACTGTTCAAATTTAGAGAGGGAGCAAGCGAGAAGGCTGAAGGAGACACGCCAGTAGTTACTGATTATATCTTCTATTCTGTGCCAAAAAGATGCGTTATTCAACAGAACTACGTGAAAAATGAATGCATGTGATTTGTATGGGATGTGTTGGGAAAAGCATCAGACATTATTACACTGGATGTACAAAATATTAGGGCTATTTCTTCTTTTTACAAAGAACATTGATGAGATGAATCCAGTTTAAAGCTGGATTAAAAGCATAAATCAGTTCACATTTTTGTTTTTTTGTTTTTTGCTGCTTAGGGGCAAAACAAGCTAAAAAATCACTTTACAGCTTATATGGCTAACGGCTTAGCAAACTACTGCCTGTTTACACCTTCAGCAGACATGGAGCAACATTAGCATTCATTTAAAGTTGTGCGTCTGGCCACCGGAGAAAAATATCTGGCTCTTTAGCTTGCTAGTAGCTTCATTATGTACGTTAGCTAGCTAGTCGCTAACTTTGTGGTGCTGGGCGGGTAGCGTACAGTGGGTTTATCAGAGCTTTTTCGCTGAATACAGCTGCCTCTGTGGCTGAAAATGTTGATGGAAGTGAACCAAAACAGTAAAGTTGCAGATCGTAAAACCAAAACAGTGAGCTGAAAGATGCTGAAACACTCTACTGAGCCAAGGGGAACTGCAGAGTCGAGGGATAATTCCCTGTGGGTTTGTCTCTATGAGCAACTCTTTTCACATAACACATAGTCATTTGACCCATTGTTAAAATAAAAATACTGATTAGTCCAGCTTTAAAGTCTGTAATACATATTGTACTAGATCTGTACCAATCACACAAGGGTTAATTGTGGGTGAAACCAAGAAGACAAGTAGGACATAACTGCTGCTGCTGTCCTATAGGCTGTGGTGTTTTCCTGCCTTTCTCTCAATGCATGCTGGGATATGCTCCAGCCCTCTCTGACCCTGAACAGGAATAACTGGCTATACAGAATGGATAGATGGAGGTTGGAGATGGATTGTGAAAGCTTCACTGCGTGACTTGGCTTGAGTAAATAGAAAAATAAATGGTGAACTGTTCCTTTAAGATGCCACAGCTGCAGCCTCCAGCTACCCAGGAAGTTATTAGGGTGTAATTACCTCTGATTGGTCTTTCAAAAAGATGGCATGCTGAGGTGGCAGGATGATATTTGGACCACACCATCATTAGCATCGAATATGTAGACAGACACACACACACACACACACGCACACACACCGTTTTGCTGTCACAAGAAGGCAGAACGAAGGGTGCAAATGGTGTTTAATTTCTAGCTCTTTTTATAATAATTTGCAATTTTGTAGCCAATAAAGTTTTGTTTTGACTTCGTATGCAAAACCATCATTTAGCTGTGTGCTCAGTGACCATTGCAATCAAGCAAGCATTTGTTCAAACTATAATCTGGAAACAAAATTAATAAAACAATGAAATATATTTCCTGTGAACATAGGACGGAGAACAGTGAGTTTTATTTTATTTTTTTAAATGTGTGCAGAGGAATTGGCCAGTGAGTCCATGTGTTAATTTCACTCCATGTTTCTGTGCAATTCTGTTCCAGGTCGAGTAAATGATTGACTGCTGAGTCACCGACCATCATGCAACGACTCAAGATGACCAAATGTGGAACCAGTGATGTAACTGTCTGCCTGTGATGTCATCACAAAGCGCAGAGGACTTTGGAGTTCCACAGTTAAAGCACTGATGTGTAGTGCAAATGCGGACAATAAGAGGAGTGCCAAAGCTGGACTTGATGCATTGTTCTTACTACTACTACACTTTTTTTTTTTTTTTTTTTTTAAAAGAAGCACCCTTGTAAATATTTTTCTGTATTACGAAAAAAAAGAGAAGATTTGTACAGTTTTACTGGGAGGGCAAGTTTTGTTACATTTTTAAAAAAAAGTCTGACTGGTGCCCCAAAACCTGGAATGTTTCTTTGTTGTTGTTGTTTTAAGATCAAAGTGTATGATAGTCTGTTATTCGCTGATAATCAGTCATATTTTTTTGAAAATCATACCTGCGCACTACTCATGATGAGTAGTCTTTGATGGCACTTGCATATATCCCCGTGGTAGTGATAGATATTTACATGCTAGGCCACTTCATCTCAAACTGATGGGAAACGGTTACTTTTCCTTTTCTCCTGCAGCGCCACCTTCACTCGCCCTCATAGAATTACGCTGGATAAGGTGAGTGTTAGGAGGAGTGACAGTTACACAGCTACAGCCTCACTGCTGAGGCCAGAGAATGAACACAAACAGCCACATGGGCAGACCAAGACAAACCGCATTAGGGCGAATGAATGCACTGTACGTACTGTACTTCTAGTATCTTTTCTAACAGGCTGGTTCTTGCATCAGTACCTGAGGCATGTTTGAGAGGCTTAAACAGTACAGAATGATCCTTTTCCTGATATAGAAATGATTAATCACATAGAGAAGAGAGTGGAGTGTCTGTTTGATTGCACCATGCTGCCTTTTCAGCTCCCTTATGTGACATTTTCTGTCTGCCTCAGAACTGGGTACAGTACAGACCGGTGATTATTTCAGTTTATCACAAAAACATAAAATATTCTTGACTGAACTTGCCAAGAACATTTTGACGAAAGTGTTTCACGCATGATAAAATAACTGAAGCTCCTTTATTTGAGTCATTTCAGATATCCATTTTGCTCAGCTGTGATCTGTGAACACGCCTCTCCTCTCTAGACCTTCTGGCTTTAAGAAGGTCTTTCGATTTAAAAGCTGGATTGGCTTTAGTTGATTTCTGTACGGTCAGTTCAGAATACCCGAAACAGTGGTTCATGAATCTGCGAGTTACAGAGATAAATGATCAAACCTGTGCTAATTTTCTGAAAAACCGCAAAAAGCATTTGGAATATCACAACAGCCAAAGCTGTCATGAACTGCATGCATGTGTTTCAGCAAGTTTCATTTTTAAACAACTCATTTTCAAAAATGATTTTAAAGGGATATGTGATTTAAGGCTCAAATTGCAAGTGCTTGCAATATTTGTGCAAGCAAAAACAGTTAAGTTGACCTGTCATTTAAAACTGGTTTGAACAGCAAGTGTATGGCTCTTTGCTGGCTGAATGTCTGTTGCCGCCGCTGCCGCTGCTTTAGTTTCACGTTCAGATAAGTATCTGGGATACTGTACATTTGGTTGTTTAGTGCGGAAAACCGCTTGCATTTCATTTTCTACTTTAAGTCTGCTGTAAGTCAATAAATACACAACCAACTGTAAAACCGTCTTTGTCTTCCAGTATAAATTGTATGCTTCAAAAACCTGGCTTTGGACAAGGTAGAGAGACTAACGTTACTTGTTTACTTCAGTGCAAAATAAATTTGTGCAAAACAAAAGTTAAACAGACAGAAACCCGTGTGTACGGGTTTGCTGGGTCACTTAAGCAACTCCAATTATTCCATCTCACAATTTGTTAGTCAAGGAGTCCCTAATAGGACTTGATTTTGACCATGCACACCTTTTAGTCTGTTTGTAGATGAACAACATAACAAAAACCCTCCTGGCTTCCATCAACCTAACTATAAAAATTATTGTAGGTTGCATATACAAAATAGACTTAACAAAAGAGGTCCACAATCATGTTTGATAAAGTTTTCACTATATTTGATTCCATAGAAGCACAACTTCCAATGGCTTATTATCTCTTTCCTGCTTCTCCGGGCTGCACGTAGGCGAACTGAGGTCGCCTTGGATACATTTGTCTCGCAGTTTGTTTAATACTTGTACGTAGTACGTTTACGTTTGTCAACCAGTCAACTTCCTGGATGTCCAGGTCCACAACCTACGGTTACCCATTAACACCCTCCTATGCGTCTGTTCACTGAGGTGTTTACGTGCATCTTCTGTGAAGCATAATTCCAGCTTTATTTCAAATGAAACTAACAAATTTAACCAAAACTGAGAATCGGAGCACATTTGCATCATTGCATTTGCATAAAAAAAAGCATATGCACTGCCAGTAAACTGGAGAACACATGTACATATTGTCTATAAAGCTGAAAGAATGTCTAAATCGATTAGTCGACTAACAAAAAAAATAATCAGCACCTAGTTTGATAATAAATTATTGTCCAAATGAATGTCTGGGTTTTGAACTGCTGTTGGACCAACCAAGCAAAGCATGTATAGAACAAGTTATTAATCACAAATATAATTGGCAGATTCATTGATAATGAGTAGTGTCAGCCCTAATTGTATATTGTACATATACTCACAGTGATTCTCAGCCAGCCACACTGGCGCATAATTGGCTGAGCTCTCCTGACTTGAGAGAATAAAAAGGTTTTATCCAAGTGTTGCATTAAGGAAACACAGGTCGTACACAGACACACACTCAGACTCGCTCATCCTTTCAATAAACAACTGTTATATTTACAAAAAAAAGAGCAAAATCCCATCTTCACCTCATTTTGGTTAAGATCAGATCTTAAGACAAGAGTAAGATCAAGTCTGTGCCACAGAAGCTTAAAAAACATTTTACACCCATGTAAATTCAGACCTGGAAACAGGGCTCTCTAAATAGCTTTGCCCATGTTCTGCTGAGGGATGGCTGAGAGCACACTGCCGGTGCGTTGGTAATTACAATGTAATCTGATATGGCATCACAGAGAGAGGACGGGAACACGAGTCAAAATCAGCAGCGTGCTGGTGTGCAGCTGCAACATCTCTTGTCTTGACAGTCCGACGGCAGGGTGTGGAGAGAAGGCGGAGGGGTGGGTGGGCGTTTAAAAGAAGAGGGGACAGAAAGGAAGAAGAAAAGGGGAGGAGAGGGGAGATCAAGAATCATGACATTAAAAAAAAATCTATTTATTCATATTTTCTTCTATCTGCTTCACATGGACACATCCGCAGTAGTAGTAATAGCAGAGCTGGCTTTACTTGGTGAATTGAGCCTATAGCCAGAGTCTGAGTCCTGCTGTGCGGTGCTGTCTTGGTTAAAATGCGTGCTTCCTCAAATTTCATCCTGTTGTATCCTTTAAAACTAAACATGAATGTGAATGAAATTTTAAGTCTTAAGATTTTTTTCCCCCTCAAACAGGAAAGAACGTGAAAAAGCAATCATTTTAACCTGAACCATCAACTGCACATTTTGTTATTGGGAGCAGAGGGAGAGGGAGGGGGAGGGGGAGGGAGGGGTAGCTATAGCTATCTCCACTTGTCTCCGCTCATTCACCCCCCAGCCGGTTGCCTTGGCCCCAGTTGTGACGTCCCCCTCCTGCCCCTCCTCCCGCCTGCTCCTGGGCAGCTGGTCTCCTGCTGGGAGGGACTCCAAAGCCTGACACCCCTCCCCTCCTGTTAGGGAAGAACCGGTACCTGGAGAGAGAGGAGGAGAGAGATGTGCAAAGGGATGAGAGGGGAGGTGTTAAAATATGATCTGAAATTTTTATTTGATTTTGAGGAATTTAACACGACTTTGCAAGTAGCAACAATTTCTATTTTAGGAGGAGAAAACTTAGTGTTTTTTTTTTTTGTTTTTTTTTTTTTTAAATTGTAGGACAATGGTGTAGTTTTATCCTGAGATCTGGTGAAATGGAAAAAACAGGTACCCACAGCTTTATAATAAATAAGTCATAAATAACAGTCAAACTGGTAGAACAACACAAGCAGTCACACAAATAAACATGTTCATTTCTTGGCTAGGTGAGCTCCTGTGCAACTCTAATGTCCTCATCTGTTAGTATGTTGTTGGGGCAGGATGTTTTTCACACATTGTCTGACTTGAGTCTCTTGTTATGCGTCACTGTGCGTGGGTGACCAACCTCCCCTCCTGGGATTAATAAAGTTTTACTCAAATATCTAAACTACTTGTTTGGAAGTGAAACCAAAAGTGAATGCAAATCATTGTTCTTTTCTTTGTAAAAGTGCACTCAGGAAGTCAAACCAAGAATTAGCTCTACCAGATCTAATGAACATTTACAACAGAGTGTTTGGGTAATAATAAAAACTTGTTTTTGTCTTCCAAACAAGTAGTTTAGGTCAGTGGTTCCGGGGATCACCAGATGGTTGTGGAGAAAAAAATAAAATAACATTTTAAATGAAATAACATATTTCAGACTAGGGAATGGTTTTTACATTATGTCGCCTGTACCAGTGATATCATTTGCCTTAGAATAGATTTTATTGAGTGTGTTTGTGAGAGTTAAACACTAATTAAAGCCAAAATTGAATTAGTTGTTGTTCTGTCTATGGGCAAAGCAATGGTCTTCCTGTATGAGTTTGGTAGCTTTCATGTGTTATAATTATATTACAGTAATCCCTGAACAGTCTCGGACATTGCGGTGTTGTGAGTTAAATGGTTGTCCCGTGCACTCTATTTTAAAGCGTGCCTGTGTGACTTTGAACAGCAGCCAGTGTGGCCACAGGTAGAAATTAGAGAAGTCAAAAAGTGAGAAACGGACTCAGTAACACATCAAAATCTATCTTGTGTTTGCAGACATTAGCTAATATTAGCCACAATAAGCTACTGGCTGGTCATAAATGACCGAGTGAGGCTGTAGCAGCAAAACACCTGAGTTGCGTTTTATTCCTCATGCATTCAACTTTTCATTTGTAAGAGGAAGAAATTATTTCTTCATTCAAAAGTCACATATAGTCACATATAGCACATCCTCAACATCCCCAAATCTCAGCAATGAAGTTGGTGAGTGAATTGTTCTAACTAAAAAGGAAAATCCAAAATAAAACCCAGGTTGAGAAAAAAAAAAAAAAAAAACTTACAAGAACTCTGGTGTGGTGAGGAAGGAGCGTCCTCCCAGGTCCATGGGGTATTTGAACATGAGGAAGAAGTAGAGGTGACCCACCAGGTTCCCTGTCAGTTCATTCACAAACCTGCACAATGACAGCAAAGAGAAGAAGAAGATAAATCAAACCTCACAGAAATAACATGACAGTGCTGGTGTAACAGGTACACTTTAACATACTGTATAAGGCGGCTTTACAGGCTATTCTCAGAGACCGTTCCTTATTCATTTAAAGACACTGAATTTACATTTATAGTTAATTAAAATTAGTTACTTATATAGTTACTTACGAGCCTCCAATGATGAAGTTAAAGACCAGGATGACCCAAGGTAGATAATGTGCCTAGGACAGAGCAGAACATGAAGATCATTAATATGACTATTAGAATTATCTCCATGTTGAGTAATAAGAAGGCTTCACTTTCAGGTCGTAAACGTTAACAGAATAATGATCACATGATGACAGTCCAGATGTGCTCTGAAATTACTGTGAAATATGAGATAACCTTTACTAAGACTAGATTAAATTGTATAATTTGTGATGTAACGAGTGTTGGTGATAAAACATGAGGTACCTTGAATCGTGTTCCGAACCAGAAGGACACAATCATGTCTTTGTTGAACTGAGCCCAGACATAGAGCACTGACATGATCAGTGGGATCATCAGCAGCTGATAACAACAACAACAACATACACAACCATATATGAGACCGCTGCGTAAAAGGTTTTCCCAATCATTTTTCAAAGCTTGAGGTTTTATCACATGATTTTATTTGCAAGTGCAATAACACATAACATCTGAGGGGTGTTTTGCAAAGGCGGCTCCGGGAAGGAGGGCTTATTGTGAAAAGCCTAACAAACTGAACCAGGATTAAGTGGTTTCATAAAGCTGACTCAGAGCTAATGTGATCAGACGAAGTCAAGTCTGGTTTAAGAACTGCTAGTTTTTTGACGTGTGAGTAATATGAACATTCTTTGTATTGCACAAGCTGAAAATGAAATGTTCAAGACATTTACAAAGCAGCGTGACTTTAAACAACTTTGACATATCAAATAGGACCCCAGGTAGGTGTTTTATTTTTGTATTTTTAAAAGGCGGATATCTGGTTGTCTGTTTAATTAATTGTGACATTTAAAGGTCAAACAAATGGTAAAAATGGCACTTAATCAGCCATGGGTCAAAGAGATTACTTTAATTGTGGTGCGTTTAATAGCACAAATGGTGACTGGAATACTGTACAGATACTTAGGACTGAAAAAGATGTGAGCTCAAATTTTAAGTATGCAACAAGTGCAGCTGTGTGAGCTATGTACTGGACTATTTCTTGGCCAGGACCAGTTGCCAGGTAACCAATGGAGTCCCAACCAAGAAATAGTCCGGTACATAGCCCCCAGTAAAACTGCGTCTAAGTTAGTAAGGTTTAGAGGTGCTGGTGGTAGCTTCATACTTTGCGTAATGTCAAACTATTTCTTTAAGTAAGCCCAGTTTACGTGGTCGTTTTGCATTATGAAACACTCCTCAGATCTCAAGTGATAATTGCCAACACTTGCTATAAGCTTTATATACAGTATACACTGGTCTTAATTTCCTGTTGTGGTATAAATACAGAGAGAGAGAGAGAGAGGAGGATTCTCACCCGCATGTTCATCAGCAGCCCAACTATCTACAGCGAGAGTCAAGGACAACAACCTCGTGGCTCAATACACACACAGCTGGGGCCTCAAGATTAGAGCAGTGGGTGACTGGAAGGTTGCCAGTTCAAATCCCCACACCGCCTCACTGTCACCCACCTCTTACCCTTAAGCAAGGCATCTGACATTGGCAGATCAGACCTCGTTTAACCTCCCACACCTCACTTTTTTTTTCCTTTCACCCATTCCCACAACTTGCCTGAGGTGACAAAAACTGAACACTTGGTTTTACATCAGGTTTGAGGAGAACAGGAGTTTGCCAAAATGTGTCTTATAAACAAAAGCCAGACAAGCTGACAATCAGAGCTGAACTCCTGACAAAACGACACAGTGTCGAGATGTGGGCCGGCCTGTACTGCTGGTGCTGCATGTGACCTAGATTAGGTTTCTCTGCTCTGCAGGGGTAGACTGACACTGGGCCACTGGCACAGAGCCACCCTGACATGGCACAGTGCTGCAGAGAGAGAGAGGGAGAGGGGCACGGAAAAGATGGATGAAAGAGGAATGTAGAGGGGCAAAGAAAGCAGCAGAGAGTTAGAATCTATGGAGGAGTGGAAAACAGGCTAACAGGGATGTCACCTTAGATGTTGAAGGAATGATTTACTGTAGGTAGATTGCAATTTCTCATTTAAAATTTAAGGTTTTAAAAGGGTTTGGTATTGTGTGATGCCAGTCAAAGGATACAACAATGCATATCCAGTTGAAGAAGAGCATGAAGATATAGTCTGCAGGTCTGCTGTCAAACGCCCCTGGAAAACAATACCAAGAAAAAGATTAGCATGACAAAAAGAGCTTTCAGTGTGTGTGTGACTGAACGTGTGCAAGTCTCACCTGTCTCAAGCCGACTGGAGTAGTGGTAGAGGAAGTACAGGTTGACCATGTACAAAAACCCAGTATTAGGGGTTATTGGGAAATACAGGGTGGCTGTCACTGGTCTCCATAGCTGAAACCAGAAGAGACATTAGTCTCATACAAATGCAGTAAGACATCAACATAGCTGTGTTTGTTCGCAGATCCAGACTTTCAAGGCTGTGCTTGTAACACAAATGAAGTCTCATGTGGATTGTAAATGCTAACTTCTAAGCAGTGAAAAAGTGTTCCTCTGCAGAGTCTGTTAACTCACGGTTAGTTTCAAAGATGTTTGTGTGATGGCAATAGACGTCAAATCAATACAGCATTTAAGAGGTGAATCCAGGGGTGATGAGCATTTTACAGTATTTTTATTTTAGTACACATTAGAGCACTTGTCTAGTTGATTAATTAGTCACTCGACAGAAAATTAAACTGCAACTATTTTGATATTCGACTAATCTTTTCAGCCGTTTAACCAAGCAAAAATGCCAAACCTTCTCCGATTCTAGCCTCGGGCTCCCACACCTTGGGCATTTTTCATACACTAAACAATTATTCAATTCAGTGAAAATATATTGAACAGATTCCTCAATAATGAAAATAATCGTTAGTTGCAGCCCTAATCAAAATACCAACAGCTACTAACCAAGTACTATTATTATTAGTATTATTTATTGATATTATCCATATTTCCACAATAGATGGACATGGATATGTCAGCTTTACAGCATTTGGATTTGGAATAAACTTCCACCCATGATTAGTCTAAAAAGAAAATTCCCTCTGAAGCCATATGAGACAGCATAATAGTTACAGTGATGCTAACTGGGGGGACTGGGGGGATTTTCAATATTTGGCAGGACTTGACAGATATTGAAAATCAATGTATGGTGGAGGAAACATCAAGGGTCTATAAAGGATATTCAGGAGCTTAGTGACTGAATAGCCATTTAGTAATAATGAAATGAATCATGGTTTAAATCGATATCCTTCCCTCAAGATAGCCTACAAAATCACATGGTTGAGATTCATTTTCTTATTTGGTTGCCAAGCGACAAAACAACTCCAAGAGTAATACAACAATAAGGTATTCGGCTGCAGCACTGCCTGTGTTTCTCTGAGATATCAGTAACCTATTGTAACAGCTTGCTCCTTGGCAGGTTAAACAGTACACAGTCATTTAACACTACAGGAGGTGCAATGATTACCCAAATAACCAGTGGTGGATGAAGCATTCAAACCCTTTATTAAAGTAAAAGTAGCAATGCCACAGCATAAAATTAGTCCAATACACATAAAGGTTCTGCATTCAAAATCTTACCTTAAAAAAGTACAGAAGTATCAACAGAAAATGTACTCAAAAGGTATCAAAAGTAAAAGCAGTTATTCTGCTATTATGCTCGCAAGTGGCGCATGCGAGTTTTATATTTTATATTTATTATATTAATGGGTTATTACTATTTAAGTGTTAATTACAGTACATTAAATTTAATTTTTTATTTTATTTAAAGTAAAGTACAAGTACCTCAAACTTCTACTTAAGTGCAGTACTTGAGTAAGTAACTTTCCACCACAGCAAATAACTATTTTGCCCTAAGTGGCGTCTTCTAGGAAACATATTCACATAACGCATCCTAACCTTGTACAATCTCACTGTTAAGCGGCTGGAGTGATATACAGTAAAACGATACCTAAAAAGGCTCATTTCAGAGTAGTGAAGTCCCTTTACAAGTAGTCCAAAATACATTTTCTACCTTGTGGCATGTGCAACAACAGCACCTGAAAATATTTATCCAAATGCAACATTTTTGATACGTTACCTTCTCTGGTAGTTAAATACTTTTCTTTTAGCACTAACGTTATTTTTACACCGCATTTCAGTGTTGCTAAATTAAGTAGCATTTTGACAGCGTCCGGAAGTCGTAACCTCCTGCGTCTCGCTCTCTCATTGGCTGTCACACAGCTCAGGCCTGCTGAGTGAGCCCTGCTAGCCACCTGCTAACTAACCGACCACATCCAAAACACAACAACCATAGCGTTTATCGGCTACTCCAACACACTAAGGTGAACAAAGTCAAAACTCACATGAAATCTGTTAAAGACCAGCTCCGGAAACAGCATGAGCTTCCTGAAATCAACCAATCCTAGTTTCCCAATAAAGGGAACAACAATCGAGGCAGCAAACCAGGACCGGGTGATGAAAGGGATGCTTCTGAACCAGTCCCCGATATCTGACATCTTTCCATACAATTCCTGCCGATTTATAACCCTGAAACAAGCGCTTCTCTTTTAAAATGAACTGATACCCCCCAAAAACTGCGACCCCTCGCTGCCTTTATATCAGAACTGCTCCACTGCTAAGTTTACATGACGTGGCTAATCACAAAGAGCTAGCTTTACATAATGTAGTGAGATCAGAGCAGACACATCCGGTTCAGCTTTTCAAAGTAAAACCAAATGACTGCTGTTCCAGCTGATGGAAATAAAATGACAAAATCAAAAGGTGTGTGTGTAAATGTTAGAGAATAACATCACATCTAGAGTAAATTGGCAGGTACCTTAGTCTGTGGGCTTTTTAACTTATTCTTATCAGACATTATTACACACGTTATAATAACCATTGTGTTGTTCATACTGTTAAGGATGTTGACAATGGACAGTAACTTGAAAATAGATGCAGGCAACACCAATGAAGACCAATCTATTTGTTATTTATTTTTCCAAGTTGTGGGTTTGTTCATTTATATATTTATTTAGTTATTTACATATTTATCGATTTATTTTGAAGGCTGGTTTATTTCATGCTCTTAGTTTGAAGGAGAAATGTTAGAACCGGATGTACTTTTACTATCTCGCACCAACATCTTTTGGTTTTGCTTTATCACAGTACTTCCTGTGAAATTTGCAAAAGCTTCCACTTTGGCATCCAGGGGCAGCCAGCAACAGAGAGAGGCGTGCCAGACGCGACAGTTTACTTACATCAGCCACCTGTGGAGAGTATTTTTGTCGAGCCAATGAAGTAGATAGGCAAGCTGGAGTAGGGTTTGGATGGCAGTCGCATCTGTTAGAGAGGGAAGGAAGGAATGTAAATAAGAAGAAGCATAATGATTGCTGAGAAACAATACTGATGCAAATGATCCCTTTTTAAACCTCATAGTCTCACCTCACTACTCAGTTGTTAAGTTTTAGGTTTCAGGTTTTTGGGGCCCACTTTGAATGAAGAGATGTGAAATAATTGTTCAACTAATTCAATAAACATTTATGCATTGTAATGATGCAAAACAGGAAGATATCTTTGACAGCTTTTTGTTTTGCTCATTTCATATTTTCTATAAACACTTACACCACTGCACATTGTTTTATATATGTGCAGTTTTTTCTTTGTTGTAGTTGTTTTTCAGAGTAAATATACTGACACAAATGCTGTCTTAACATCTTTAGTTTATCTCAGTAAAGAAGAAGACAAAAGTTCTTGTTTTATTAATGACTATTGCTGATGTGTGATTATGCTTTGGTTTGTATGTTGGCAAGACTGGGTTGTGACTGACAGAGCATACAAAACCCGCAGAGAATACAGTACAGACAGATAGCAAATATAACCACATAGTCAAGGCACAGAAACAGTCCCAGTGGGCATTTAATCCAGACTTCCAGGGCCATTTTGGAAAAATAACAATATATATTTTATTGATTTTGGATCACTTTTCCTGTTTTAATGCGAGGCTTGGAGCTGCAATTACATAAAATACATATAGCAAATTAAAACACTTAGTGAAACATTTTTAGTATTTTATAAGCTGAACCCCGTGTTTTTTACATTAGGCTATATAATACATTTAAATTGGTCAACTTTTGGACCAAACAAAATGCTCATTGAGCAAAGTAACAATTCCAAATTAAAACAGGGCGTACTTTTTTAATCAAAGAATCATTTACTGTACTGTTACTAAACTAAAATATATAAAGTTGAATATTCCACATTTTCTTGAGTGCTACTCAGGCTTGATAGCTGACTGTCACAATCTGCATTTACAACGACTGTCTTTAAATCGATTTCAATAAAGTAATGAGATGGAACAACTTACATTTTGCTTTACGCCCTCGCTGAATTATTAATGTTCTGAACTACAACTCCCATAATGCACGCTCCAGTTTACCTTTTACGTCAAGTTTGGGCGACAAAATAACCGTCCTCAAAACAAACAAATAAAAAATTTCCTGAAGTTGAAGAAAACTGTTTGCGTAGTGTCTGTTAAACTTTCAGGGAACTGTTGAACTCTGACTAACACTAAATGGTGCTGAGCTTCTCTGGTCGTAACTTAAAACTAAATATAACGTTACTGAATGTTGCTCTTTCAAATTTCGCGCTGTTTGCGCCGCCTTTAAAGAGATTAGCCGGCTAGCCCGTTAGCTAGCCATGTTACTGTAAACTGGGACAGTAACAAATTAAGCAATTGCTACATATTCTTCTGTTTCCTAAATACAAACGTGTTTAAAATGGAGGTGACGGACATCGGAAACAAAGAAGAGGGGAAAGTCTGGCATCGAAAACCAACACCAGGCAAGGGGTAGGTCTGAAATAGCTTAGTGTTTGATTAGGGAGTGACAGATGCATCTGGATTATGTTGTAAGATTTCTCTGTGACATATACTTTTGACCCTAAAATAACATCGTAAGGTGGCTATTGTTAACTGCTTGCAATTTAGTTAACGTTATGTTCACACTTGTTGCACTGCTTGTACATTCATACAAGTACCAACTCTAAACACTTGAAAGGCAAACACTATATATAACGTTATATACTATAACTTTATACTGTATACTCCCAAGGGATGCCACTTTAGATTTCTGTTGTCTTGGCTACACCACCTCCACCTACAGTATAGGCATAACTGACTATATTTTAGGTTAGAGGATAAAGATGGAAATATCAAAGCTCTGTTTAGTAAAGATATATTCCTCATTAATATCACCTGTCTAGTAGTGTGCGAAGAACTGGACCCTGTTTCTTAAAAGCATCTTAAGACCAAGATCATCCTAGCCCATAAACTTACATAGAGACTAAGATTATTTTAGCCTTTAGATGCTTTTGGCAAACAGGGTCCTGGACAATATTAACTAAATAAAATATCAGAATATATTCTAGTCAGTACCTGGATATCACTGAATAATTGTTTTAGTACAGCTGTCAGGGCTTTCATATAGTGTCCAATCGAATCTAGGTTGTGGGTGGTGATAAAAATCATTATTAAAGCCATAAGCGTCATATCAAGTCCAGAAAATTCACTTCACTGTTTTAAGACAAGGAAAATAAAAGCAAATCAAATCACAGCCGATAGGTAATCTAATATCACATTATAATTCAATATATCTCTTCGCTCCATGGGTAATCAGACATTTGTTGAAGAGCTGAAACGATTAGCTGATCTAAAAAGAAAATGTGCAACAATTTTGATAATTTGAATTTGAATCTGTGCCACTGAGTAGCACCTCTGCAGCCTCAAAGTGAATTTGGTCATGAGAGAAGCTGTAGCAGGGGAACAGCATTTTATTGTTCAGCCACTTTTTTCAGGGTGTATTGTAACCACTAGAGAGCAGCCATGATTCACTGAAACCTGCTGCTTTTCATCTGAGAGTGCGTTTCCCCTTTAAGGTGTGTTGTTTGTCATCCTCAGCGTGTTGGTGACGGTGGTCCGCACCGCTCAGCAGGCCAAGACGGTGCGTTTCCTCCATGTGGCTTTTGACACCACAGGAGATTCCTTCCTGGCTGGAGATCACCATGGCAACATCTATGTCTTTGACATCAGCAGAAACAGGTGACTGACTGAGCTCAAAAGACCCAAAATCATTTTGTGTTTTAAGCGTTTGTTTGTTTATCACTTGTATTGCCCACACTTTTTTTTAGTGTTGACACATCTCTTCTCTCACCTGAATATGTTCTATTTAGAGCAGTAAAAGATGAAAACAATACTTGCACATTTAGAGTAGAACCTCAAAGTAAGCAGCCCTTACCCCTTAAACTCAGCATTTATCTTTCACATTTGTCTGATCTTGTGTTTTCGTTGCTTCTTTCATGGGGCAGATTCCGTCTGGTGCAGAAGACAGGACAGGCCTGCACTACTCTGGCGTTCAACCTCCGCAGGACCACAGAGTTCCTTGTGGCCCTGGCTGACTACACCATCAAGTGCTTTGACAAAGGTAGGATGGACACATCCACACATTGCTTTGTTCTTTTAATGGTACTTTTTAGTGGTGTACTGTTTTTAGGTTGTCAGGAATTTTTCACGCAAGTTCATTTTCAGTGAATCTTGCTATTGTTTTATTATCTTTCTTTCAGACCCAAAGCAGCTGCTCAATTTAGTGGAAAGCAAGTGTGTATTCCACTTCTGTCACTCCCCATCATATTTACTATATGTGAACTTGTTCTCTACTATGTGCCTTCTGCCTCTTTGCACAGACACAAAGCAGCTGGTCAGTTGGATGCGGGGTCATGAGGGAGCAGTTTCGTCCATCTCTGTCCACAGCTCAGGTCGCTACGCCATCAGCACATCCTCAGACACGGCTCAGCTCTGGGACCTGGACACCTTCCAGAGGAAGAGGAAGCTCAACATCAAACAGTCTGTTGGCATTCAGCGGGTAAACATGCAGACATACCAAATGCAAACAACACTTACAAAATCGTAGTAGGTAATCATTCATGTGAGGATTGAGGACATTTTGTTTGTGTTTGTGTTGTTTTGTCAAATATCATTTAGGTTTCTGGTTAATTTTAAGCTGATAATACTATATGTCTAGTAAATGTATGGCATGCACTAAATTTGTTCTTTCTATTCATTGTTGTCTTGACACACTGTTGTTTGTGTTGCAGGTGTTTTTCCTGCCTCTCAGTAACACCATCCTCAGCTGTTTCAGCGATGACTCCATCTTTGCTTGGGAGAGCGACACGCTGTTCTGCAAATACCAGCTCCCCGTCCCTGACTGCGGACCCAAAATCTCCTACAAGGCCTTCGCTGTCACACGGTGGGTCCCTCACATCACAACTGCTAACTAGCTCTGCGATTATGTAGCTTTTCAGTGATTAATTCTTTATGACTACATTTCCCATCCCACCAAGCCTCTCAACACTTCATAAGCACAATCAAAGTGAAAGCAAACTGGGATCAGAAGGTTTCATTAAACACTGATATACCTGACTTGTGTTGGCAGGGATGGTAAGAGCCTGGCTGCTGGTGGGCGCTCCAACCTGCTGCACCTGTGGTGTCTGGACAGCAAACAGCTGGTCAGGGTGATTCAGATGCCCACACAGGTTCGAACCATCCGACAGCTGGAATTCCTGCCCGACAGTTTTGACGGAGGAGCCAGCCAGGTACACAGACAACAGGACTTCTCTCTCCGCTCCTCTGTTCTCCTGCTGTTTGTCTCAGTTTTAGACATCTTTGATATAATTTGCCTGGAAGAGGCCCTGTCTGTGTATCTGTGCATGTTAATGAGCCTACAGTCTGTTTCTGTATCTCTGTAAATGTTTAACATGCTAACTTTTCTCCACAGTAAGCATGAGTGTTTGAGACATTTTTTTTTATCTGTGTAGACACTAGGTGTATTGAGCCAGGACGGCGTGATGCGCTTCATCAACATTCACACCTGCAAGCTGCTTTTCCACATGGGTTCCCACGATGACGCCATCACCACAGTGGCAGTCAGCCCTAACGGCCGACATGTTGTGGCCATCATGGATAACGGCAGCATCAATGTCTACAGCGTTCAGAGTCTCACACAGGAATTAAACAAGGTGACAGTCAGCTGTGAAAACAGTACAACGATGTGCGAGGTGGCAGGAGTTATCTGATTTGTTAATGAAAAGATATTGCTCTGTATGTGTATTCATATTGTGCATTTGTGTGTCGTCCTCTCCTGCCCTCACCCAGCCTCCACCCTCCCAGGTGGCAGTAGTCTCTGGTGGTGAAGCTGATCAGGACTTGTCTAACCTAAAGGTCAAGGTCAGGTCAGAGGTTGTTCAGAGACCAGCCAAGAGCTCAGGCAGGCGGACACAGGTGAAGATAGTTAGACCCCCTCCTGGGTCCGCAGCTGAGGATAAAGAGGTGGGAACAACACACACCTAATACATAGATTTTTCCCTTCGTTTTCTCTATGTAGAGTGATGTAAAGTATTATTAATCATAGAGATGTTCAACCACAAATGCACACAAAGCATTTCCCTCCCTCTGACTACATGCAATGAGTGTGTAAATGTCTCTCAATAGAACGAACTACCTGCTGGTCTGAATAAGAAGAGACTGGTGGCTCTACTCAAGGCGTTTGGAGAATATCCGGCTAAATACAGGTAAAGATTATTTTCATAGGACGAGGATTCATGCATGTATCTGATGACTTACTTTTTAACACTTCTGCGTGAGAACGATTGACATGATTTATTTGTGTATCCTGTGTTGCAGGATGTTTGTATGGCGGTCTTTGTTGTGTCTCCCAGAGAACCATGCGGCGTACAGCAGTCTGACTGACAAAGGCCTGCATTCAGCCTACCTCACTCTGAATGATAAATACCCCATCAAAAGTCACAAGCTACAGAGGGGACTGCAGAGGTACCTTCTCTCTCTCTCTCACACATATTTTTTTTAAACACATTTTGATTGCAATATTTTGAAGTTTAAGGATTTTGATCTATTTTGAAATCACATGATTTTCATCCAATCATTTCTTTGGTCCTTTCCTCCGCTCCGCAGGGTTTTGTCGGCCTTAGCTCACTGGGCAGCCATCTTTGGAGAGGTGGAGTACCTTCCCCTGGTAGCCTTCCCTTTCGTCAAGCTCTTCCAGAACAACCCATTGCTCTGCTTCGAGGTGGTGGCCACTGTCATAGGTACTTAATGCTTAGTTATTATGAAATGCCATTTTGCCAGTAAACACAACATTATGAAAATGCTCATCACAGCATTGCTTCATTAAAGCTTTTGAAATTGTTTAACTACACACATATGAACGCTTTACAGTGTTTTGGGCTGCTGCTTTGAGTCCAGTATCTTTAATTACTACAGGTTTTGTGTAGAGAATGGCACTGCTACATTCATAAGCATAAAACAAACCACACTGCTTCTCAGCGTGTGCAGCCAAAGTCTAAGACTTGTGACACTAAAGGATTTTAATTCTGAAACTTATTTGAAGTTTGTCACTTGTGGCTCTGTTTATTAGGCATCTGAATGTCTCGAGGTAAAGTCAAGGTATTATCAGTCTGTTGTTTGCTTGTGCAGTGAATTGGTGTCAGCATTGGTTTGAGTACTTCCCCAACCCTCCTCTGAACATCCTGAGCATGGCGGAAAACGTTCTGGCTCATCACGACAAGGAACTGTTGCAGCACCTGGTAGACTGTGGCGTCACCTCGCAGGTAACAGCAGTACACAGCTACACACAACTGGGTGCACGAGTGGTCAGACAGACTCCAGGCTCACAGTTTCTGTTTACGTTCCCGCATTTTATTGTGCATCTCTACGTCTGTCCCAGCTCTATGTGTGGCCCCTGCTGGAGACCTTGTTCTCCGAGGTTTTAACTCGTGATGAGTGGCTCAGACTCTTTGACAGCGTCTTCTCCAACCATCCATCCTTCCTGCTCATGGCCTGCGTGGCCTACATCACCTGCTGCCGTGAGCCTCTGCTGCTCTGCTCCCAGAAACAGGACTTTGAGGTAACCACCTTCTCCTCTTCTCTGAAAATAAAGTTAGCCCCATAGTCAGTCAGTAAACTTTTTTCCTTCAGTCCTCCTTCAGTTCTCTCATCTCTCCCGTTTCTTTTCCTCCCAGTATTTCTTCCACCACCGTAACAACCTGGATGTGGCAGCCATGATAAAGGAGGCCTACCGACTCATGGGCAGCACACCAGCTGACATCCATCCCAGGACTTTGCTCTCTGACTTTACACCACTGACCAAAGGCCAGTACCCTGTGTTCAACCATTACCCAGAATTCATAGTGCAATACCAGAGCCGGGAGAGGGAGAAGATACGACTGCAGGAGATGGAGTATCTCCACGAGAGGTCAGATCACAGATGGTGTACTGACAGTGTTAACAAGATAATAGAAATGCATATTTAATGAGCTGAAATGGATGTTAGATAATACATTTCATTAGTGAGAAAAGATACAACAGGTGAAATGTGTGTGTGTGTGCGTGTGTGTTTGTCTCATCAGGCAGGAGGTGTCAGCCCTGCGTGCAGATTTTGTGCGTCGCCAAGCTGAAGAGGAGGCCTATTATGCACAACAGGTAGATATAGTTTTTCCAAAAACGTAATTTTAAGCTTAGATTTGGTTGTAATGTATATGTTTGGCTTGCTCATATAGTTAATCTGCATATGAAACACAAGCCTGGAATAGAACTTAAGTGAACTGAGTCGCAGTACTTTGACTGATTTGAACACAGGAGCTGCTGCAGAAGGCAGAGGAACAGCGCAGAAACATCCTGGCACAAGAAGAGGAAAAGCTAACTCAGCAGAGGGCAAAGTAAAAGCTCAAGACACTCCACACCTGTGTAGTTGAGTTACAGCATGAGGAATAAAGAGAATGATGTGATTTAGCAGAATTGGTTGCTGACACTGCAACGTCCTCTGCAGGTTGGCTGCCATGAAGAGGGAGCTGAAGGTGAAGGAGTTACAGCTGCTGGACGCAACTAGAAGACGTTTCCTCAAACACCAGCAGGACCTGAGAGCCTCACAGATCCAAGGACTAGACCAGGAGATCAGTAGAAAGGTAAACATAACTTTATGATTAAGATTAAAGGTAGTCCCTTTATATAAAGGAGCCCACATTAACCAGTGAGGCATATCTGTTACATGTCTTGTCATCTTTTTCTTTTTGCCACAGACTCTAAAATAATAATAACAAGCTCTGCTGGTCACAGTTTGGCACGAATGTTAAAATGATTAGCATTTTTTCTGCCAAAGAATCTTAACAACCTTTGTGTTTGAGTACTAACCCAACAATAACCTTTTATGTTGTGCTACAGATGGATCTGCGGGAGCGAGAAACAGCTGCAGCAGTCCAGGATCTAGAAGTCAGACAGATGGAGCTGGAGGCTCAGAGGAGACGACTTGAACAGGTGCACTCAACCTTCTTTCCTCTCTCCCAGTCCCAGCCTCCTGTTTTGATTCATTTCTCCCTCCCTTCCTCTCTCTCTCTGTCACTTATCCATGTATCCCCCTCCTAAACCTTAGAACACATTTTGAAATCAAATCAAAATACCTGGAAGCATAAAAACCTACCACTGCTTTCTCACTGGGCTTTGAATAGATCAAAATGTCTGACAACAATCACAGGTCAGCCTCTAAGCTTGAGAGTTTTTGTCTCACTTTGAAACAAAATGAAGTCATAGGAAGCAAAATCACTCACGTTTGTGCCTAATTCAAGACTTCCCAGTGTTTAGACACAGGGTTTAATCATAATCAATGAATAACACATATTCTGCATTAAGATTCTTACCATCAAACACTGAAGTCCGTCAAACAAGAAAGATTTAGTTGCTGTAATACTCACAAACAGTGGATTTCCAACATGTTAATGACATCACTGTTAACTTCTTGATTGTTGTAATAATTGTAAGTCTCAAGTTTGTTTGTTTTTTTTCCATGACCATTTGCCTCAGCACCTGTTGAAGGAGCAGGAGCGCATGGGACGGGAGGTTGAGGAGGAGGTGGAGATGAGGATGAGGAGGGCAGAGAGAGAGGAGGAGAGCTACACAGAGCTGCTGCACAACACGGAGACAAATCTGCAGGTTAGTAGTGACACGTTCCAGTGTGGAGCCAGTGTAATAATATTGACATACGTCAGCACGTGATCTTGTTGCACTCGTACATCCGTCTGGCTTTACAAGAAACTATCAAAGCCACACAGTCATCCAAACACTGATTTTGGCACAGGTAGGTGTGATCTTCTCCTCTGGTATCCGTTAACTTTCTCTCCACACACATACACACACACACACTTACACAGGCCCTGGAGGAGTCCCTGGCGGAGGCATGCCAGCTGGGCTTGGAGTCCGACTGGCAGAGAGAGGTGGCGGAGCGCCTGCAGCAGGTCCATGCCGGGCAGGAGAGGAAGAGGGAGAGACTGGCAGAGCTTGACAGGCAAACCCTGGCAGAGGAGGAGAGACTGGCTGACACCCTGAGAGATGTGGCAGGAAGCAAGGTGAGAACAACAAGAGTACGCTTGTCAACACATCAATTTACAAGATGCATTGGCTTGTCTATGTACAATTACTATGACATCAGTTACGGGCTTTTCTGTTACCTTTAAAATCAGTATTACAAAATAGTAATAGTATGATTTGTGTTCCTCACTAAGAAACAAAATATCTGACTATCTCAATGTCTGAAACGCTAATTATGAAACATCACTGAAAACAAATTATGGAATTTGGAAAAATAAGCTCTCTTATTCAATTAGACAAATGAGTATTTGTCAATTTGCAGTGGGATGAAGTGATGAGTACCAGAGCCCAGCTACAAGAGCAGCACCTGCCCTCGTCTTCAGCAGACACAGGTATTACTCCACACACAGACACACACACACACACACACACACACACACACACACACAGACACACACACCAGTTGTTTGTGGCCTTTGAGCTGAACTGTCCATCATCCAGATGAGGACCTAATATTACAGTGTTTGCTTTGTGCCAGGCGGGCAGAGACAGACGAGGATGAGGTCACCATGTTCGACCAGAGGACTTCCTCATAGACCCGGTGCTGCCACTGCTGTTTATGTTGGGACCAACTGCGCCGTTCCAGCAGTCAGACCCAACTCTGCCACCTCCCCAAAGCAGGCAGGAACCAACATGGTGTGTCTGAACAGCAGTTCACCTTCAGAGAGCACCTCCACCAACTGTGAGTCATTGTATGATCTTGTTTCTAAAGGCTATGCTAAGAAGATAAGATAAACACGGCTTGTTGTGTAATCAGCGATGCGGGCCATGTGGCAAGATAGCGATCTGTGACACATTTGCATGTTCTCCTGGTGCCACAACATCAAGATAATGATCAGTTGCAGAGACTGCTAAATTAATGTAGCAAGATAATAATCAGTCACCACTAGACAAAACCGGACCAGGAAGCGGTATTTCACTGGAAAGAAGATTTCCTTTTCCCTGGAATTAGTGATGAATCTGCTGATTATTTTCTCAAATAATAGATCAGTTGTTTGGTCGGTAAAGCAGCAAAAAAAGTGGACCAGCCGTCTAAAACCCAAAGATATTCAGTTTACTATTATATAAGACTGGGGAAGCATCAGATCCTCATATTGGACAAGCTGGAACCAATAAATGTTTGGCATATTTGCTTGAAAATTGACATGAATGATTAATCGATTGCCTTTCAATCAACTAATCAACTGCAGCTCTACATAAAATGACCATCCTTATCTTGAGTTTTTGAATCAGTAATGTTCCTGTATGTCCTTTCTTTCTCTGTTTCCTGTCAGTTTCCGTGGACCGAGGCCGGGCCCAGCTGGACAGCAGCGAGAGAGAACTGCTGAAGGAAATCAGAGAACTGAGACAGAAGCTGGCGGCCAGAGCCAGAGAGGGCAGCTCCGCCTCCTCACAGTCTGTCCACACACTGTCCTCCGTCTCCCAGTGACCACAACCTCCTCTCTGTCCTCATAGTGTCAGGAATACATATTCTTGTCTCAGGCGAGCTAGAACAACAGAAACAATGACTCAGACTGAGGAGCACACCAGCTAGCTGCTATCTGTTTCCAAGTGCTTATATACCATCCTTCCCTCCATCTCAAATTACAAATGATTAATGCAACAAGAGTCACACAAGTTAACTGTACATCATCAACCACTCTCTCATGAAAACAGTCCATTACAACACCAGACCTCTGACTGGTTCCCTGTGAGGACAGAAACAGATTAATCCTTTAGGTTTTGGCTGTGTTGTTGCTTTGTGTGATGTGCACATGGTTGTTCAGCTTGTGTGAGAACTTGAGGATCCAAGTCAACCTTTAATGCATGGGTGGGTTCTCTGATAACATCCCCACAAGCAACGACAGTTTCATTCATTTTAACCCAGGTCAGGGCCACAAAAAGGCCTATCCTGCGTCAATACAGTCCGTCTGTAGCTGGTGAACGTTACTCTGTGTGACCAAAGTGTTGTAATATACAGTGCTGTAGGTACTATGTCTAACTCTGCTAACTGTATGATGTAACACCTGTTAGTTCTATAGTGTCCGTAGTGCAGTAAAACATCTTGTAACCGTGGTACACACAACTATCACACCTCCAAATTTAGTTGTACACTGTATACTCATGCTTGTCATTTTTTTTAAATATTTGCGCTGGTGCTCCATTTTGAATTTTTATTTGAATGATTTTATATGATTTGTCTTATTGTCTTATTTAAAACCAGTTTGGGATAAAATGCTTTTAAAAGTCCTGATTCAACCTTCTGTTTCATTGTGCCTTTTAGGTTATACATGCATCACTTCTGTTTTTATCTCTGTTATTGTTGGTAAGCAACAGTACAGTGATTGTAGCAGTAATTGATTTATAATGCTGCTCTTCAGACTCTATTGGTATCCATTCAAATATGTTTCAAAAAATGAAAATGGTTCCTAGGGGCTTCCACTACAGGCTTTATAATTCTGATTGTATTATTTAGGTGTGTAATTTAGATTAGTGGTATCAGGTTTTGACTGGATACTTTGGGGAGTTTGTTTCAGGGTGTTCATGGTCTGTGTTTCTGCTTATGTCAACACAACAAGCAATTTGGTTTATATAAAGAGATGGAAGCAAAAGACAGACGCAGATCTGTTTGGACTCTACCACAGCTAAGAAGTCCAAGTGTAACTGCTGTAAAACAGATGAGGACCTGTGTGTGTCTGCCTGGGTGTGCCTGTAACTGTCTGTCTCTGCTTTGGATCCTACGAGCATCCAGGTGTTGCTTGACATGAGCTGAAATGACAGCCATCCCCATTCCTGTCACTCATTCCTTTTCTTTCCCTCCACCCATCTTTTATCTGACGCTCGCCTGCTCTGAATCGCTCCGTCTCAGGCCCTGGAAGGAAAACAGCAAAATCAGTCGATCCTTTTTCTGTTATTTCATTCTTGATCTGGTCAGTGAACAACCAGAAACACACTCTTGGTGCCTCATAGAAGTGTATTTATACATGGGTGCACTTTCCTGTGTATTCTCTGTCTTCACATCCTGGAAGGTCACACATCAACATATAATTGCATGACTTTTGCTCTCAGCTCTCACCTGTCACCTCTCATCACTTGTAAAGCCATCTTGCGTAAGCAGGGGCGGGTCTACCATTTTCTCTTTACTTCAACCAGCAGTTCTTTCATTACTGTCAGAGAAATGCAGGTAACCATCTCACCCAGGCTCTGAGGATCATGCTCAGCTGTAACACAGGCCTGCTCGTGGTTCAACTAATTGTCTGATAAGAGACTTGTGTTGAAGTCCATCGTCCATGGATGCCAGCAGTGTGTCCGTGCTGTGGTACAGGAGGTCAAAACCCCTGGGGAAGGTGAGGCGACGGGTTCAAGACCTCCGCATCCCTTCCTCTTCCTCCTCTTATTATGACTTCATAGCCAGCAGACCCATGCTGGACCTGAGCCACAACGAGAGCGCCCGGCTGGCGGCGGACTCCCTGCTCAGCCGGGGGTTGGAGGGATACCGCGAGGTGTTGAACGCAGAGGGAGAAGTGGACTTTCTGTCAGAGCTGGAGAAGATTTACATCCTGGAAAATGGGAGGGATGGCAGCACAGGTTGTATAAGTTTGTTTTTACACATTTTGTCCTCTGTGCAGCCTGTTGTGTTGGAAAACAGCCACCAGATTGATTGGATGAAAAAGAAAATGATTGCTGCTTGTATTACTTTTTATCTATCATAGCTTTACGCACGGTTTTGTGCTTTACGCAGCTGATCCTGGTGCATCCGATGATGATGATGACAAAGAGTTAGAGAGCTTGTCTGCTGGCTCCCTGTCTGCCACACGATGTCCTACAATGTCCAACGACAGTGATCCTGCTGTGGCAGGTTTGGACCTGAGCAGCCTAAAAGGTATTACAGGAGTGGGAAACGTTTATGGAAGCAAATCATTTCTTTCAGACCTTTGTGAGTCAGGCCAATGTACTTTTTTGACAGATCAGTATTTCATCTTTTCTGTTCTCGTTTGCTGCCATCTCCGATCACGTTTTGTCCCTTCCAGATGTGAAGTGGACTGATCCTGTCCTGGATGACCCCAACGTTGAGGTTTATTTCCAGTCTGACAGCAGGGCAGCCGGCACGAAAGACCTGGTCAGAGAGTTCATCAGAAAGGCTAGAATGGTAGGTGTGTGTGTGAGGGTTAGGGTTATGTGTTCCTTCATGCACATGCATGTGTTTGCATGTAAAAGATACACCGTGAATGACATCTGTCTGTGCAGGTCTTTGCTATAGTGATTGGCGGCTTTAGTGACATGTGACCGTGTGTGTGTGTGTGTGTGTGTGTGTGTGTAGGCCCTGGCCATAGTGATGGAAAGCTTCAGTGACGTAGAGCTGCTGTGTGATCTTCTGGAGGCCAGCAGGAAGAGGAACGTGTCTGTTCACCTGCTGCTGGATCAGCTCAACCTGAACCTGTTCGTCAGCATGTGGCAGGAGCTCAAACTCAACAGCAAAAACTTCCCTGTGAGTCTGTTTATCTTCCTCTTTCCATCCACCTGCCTGTCTGAGCCTGGCTGCATTCTGGTTTATACCAAAACTTGGTCTTGTGAATTAATCAGGCTGCATCAAAAGTGTTGGAAATTTTTTTTTGTAGTATTTTGCTGTCTGAAAACCTGTGGATACTTCGCGGAGTGCTGGTCTATATATACTCTACTTAATCAAATAAAATAATCAAACCGGGTTTTCCTTTGCATCCAAGCACTGCATCACATCTCTACCGGAGGGTCATTCAGCTGCAGTAGGCTACATGCCTCACCTTTCCCAAAAACACCCACTCAAACACACACCAGCACAGCAGCTTTTCAAGTTTAAAAACTCACAAATCCAAACTCACTTTCTTTGAGAAAAAGGTCAAATATAACCCTGAGATTTCAAAAATATTAAATATATTATATATATTTTTTTTTTTTATCTTAAAGCTTGCTTGTTTTATGTTAGCTGCTTTAACTGCATAAACTCCCTGCAGAAAAAAAAACTTTTAGCTAGTCCACTCAAAGGTCATAGCATCATTTAGTCATAATCCCCCTCTACTAAATACACAGCTGCAGCTTCCCTGCAAACACTAGACACACACTGTACATGGAAAGCACCAGAATGTACATGATTGCCATGCATGCTGCTGTCTTCTTGGTCTCATTCGACGTCAAGAATCTGTGTTTGGAAAAGCAGGGAACTTTTTGAGAACACACTGCTGCCACTGATGCGTGCAACCAAAATGACTGATGCCATTCAGCTGGAGCTTGATGTATGCTGATTACAAGCAAATGTGAAAATGTGATCCAAGCGTGTCAGAGGACAACTTTATTGCCCACTTTTATTGGACTTCAGCAGTCACTGTTGTGATGCACAGGATAAACATTTGTCTATCAAATTACAGTGTGTAGTATATTTCCAGTATTTTTTTGCACTTTTATTTTTAATTTGCTGCTACAGTCGCTGGCTATTTTTGCAAACATCTATAGTTTGTTTAGTGCAAAATAATGTACTTTTATTTATGTACTAATTTATAGTACAATATATAATACTGACAAATTATACATATTGAATAATTGCTATCTTATGTGTGTGTATAGAAACTGTCAGTGCGCAGTGTGGATGGACAGACCTACTGTGCCAAGACAGGCAGGAAGCTGACTGGTCAGATTGCTGAGAGTTTTATCATCACTGACTGGACTGAGGTGCTGACTGGCTCATACAGGTACACACACACACACACACACACACATACCGTGTGTGTATGCAAATGAACACACATTTAACTTGCAAATTTTGTTATATAAATGTCTTCTAAGCGTAAAATGTATTTGCATGTGTGGTCTGTTTTTGGTTCTAGCATTAATGCTCTAGTGTGTGTGTGTGTGTGTGTGTGTGTGTGTGTGTGTGTGTGTGTGTGTGTGTGTGTGTGTGTGTGTTGTCTCCTCAGCTTCTCCTGGCTGTCATGGCAGGTCCATCGTAGTCTTGCTGTTCTTGTGAAGGGCAGCATGGTCATACCTTTCCATCAGGAATTCCACAGGCTGTACTCCAGCTCCAAACCAGTCCCGGGCTTTGTTACTTACATCACTGTGCCTCGCACTCTCCCTCTTTACAACACATTACATGCAGCTCAAAACAATAACACTGATGTCAGTAAGTCAAAATCAAGCCAGGCCAAAACAAGGTGCCACAGGGCTTGGAATGAAGATGCTCAAAACACTCAGACAAAAGCAAAAATACCGGTTTTATCTAATCCACAGAGCACAGAACTGGAGTGCAGCAAAGGTAACACCCAGCCTCTACACAGAGCAGGCACTGGTACACAGATGCATGGAAAACCTGCACAACTGTACCCAAAACCTCTGGTCCAACCAGGAGCACTGCAGAGTGTATCTGTGGGAAAGCCTAAGCACACAGAGCTGAGAGCTGTCTGCACCCGGCATGATGCACAAACAAATGTGGAACCTCTGGACAAGAATCTAAACCACATCCAGAGTCAGTCCAACCCTCTCAGTCAGACCCATGTCTCATACGTTCAGTCTCAGCTTACCAGCCTTACCATCAGCACTGCAGCTGAAAGGAATGCCAGGGTTCAAGAGTCAAACCCTCAACACTTTGCTTCCCCTGCACACGGACAGCACAAGACTGTCCGTCATCAATCACCTTTCAAGACAAATTCAAATCTGGAGCAGCATAATGTGGGTACTGAAGGTCTTTTCTTTCAGCAGAGGAATAGAGACAGATTGACAAAGCCTTCGGGGATTGCTGCAGGTGTAAACACACAAAGACGACAATGGAACTGCTCGCTGAACTTTAAACCAAAGGTGGACTTTCTATCTGATCATCCCAAAGCCCCGTCTCCTTCCACATCACAGCAAAAACAAGCAGAGACAGGTCTGCAGTTCCCTTTAGCCCATCCAAGAGGACACACATCTGGGCTACAGGTGAAAGTGTCCTCTCTAGAAACTAGGAGGCAAGATCAGCCCCAGAGGCACCACCAACCCCCCCTCCAGTCACACCCAACCACACAGGCTCCAGGTTCAAAGGCCTCATCGACAGTCACAGGAAGTCATTTTAAACCTCAGCTCCAGCCGGACTCCAAGCTGTTCTCACCAGGTATAGGACCCAAGCTACATCTACAGCCACACACCTCCCAGCAGGTGAAGCCTCCTCCAAGACTAAACTGGATGCCCCAGAGTCATGCTGCAAGACCCAGACCAGTGGCTCGCCACAGCTCCTTCACCACCACCTACGGGATGGGACAGAATACGGGCGGACAGGTGGGCTGGAGGCCGTTTCACAGCAGCATGAATACATCATTAGGAAGGAGCAAGAGCATGACTGATAGACACTCAGCAGGCTTCAAAGGAGCAGGTCTTCACCCAAACATAACCAGGACCTGACAGAAATACACAGACTGAGGATATGCAGTTATTCACCATCATACAGGTCAATGAAACCTAGTCTATTCATCTGTTCATGTGAAATATACAGTATATTCTACTGTGTAAAGCTGATGAAATGCTATTAAACTAGTGTATTATTTTTACAAAATGATGAGTTAAGACAGATGTGTGAACTATTTTTAGAGCATCAACTTGTGTTTTGTGTAACATTTAAAAAAATACATGTATATTATACAATTAAAAACAAATTGTTGATTTAATTTTGCAAAACAATCAAGGCTTTTGGCTTGCTAAATGTTGTTAAACCCGGAGAGACTTAATTAGATTTAAAAAGATAATATTTTAGCAGAATCTTCAGGTGACTTCGCAGAGCTCCCTCTGTCAGGGGGCCTGCTGGTGTTTTCAGTTATCAGCTGATTAGACCTCTGCTCAGGTTGACGCTGGGTGGAGCTGCGCTGGGAGTTGTGTGATGTCACCAAACCAATATAATTAAGGTGTAAATTGTACCAGCAGAACCAACAGGGTGAGGGAGCTGTCAATCAAGCAGACTGTAAAGAGGTCTAATCAGGCAGTTATGTGAAAACACCTGTGTAGGTGTTGTGTACCACATGTAAGGGCTTTTATTATCCATGTAAAGTAAGAGAATAAAGTCGCTTCTTACCAACTGCTCTTTATAAGTGTTCGTTCATTTATAATTTACATTTCTATGAAGAAATGCCTTTGAAGAATTTATTATTCTGTTATAAAAACCTTTCAGACCACGTGGCTATCTTTCTGTCACAGTGAAAAGTATTTTTCAGTCCAGCTACTGAGGGGAGGATAAAGGGGTGCCGGCAGACATTTTGACTTAGCAGAAGCACAGGTGGAACTAATAACATTAGTGATGGCTTTGTTAAATGCAAGTGTTGTATGCGAGCATGCTAAACAGCAAGGCACTGGAACAGGCACACCTGTGGAGCTCTTCGTAATGTTTTTCCTGCTACGACATGTCAAAATGTCTGCTAGCCTATCATTTGTTTTCAGGTTTGGCACAAAATGTTTGAGAATATTTCAGGAAAAAAAACACTTAATTTTAATTGTTTTATTCAAATTATTTTAAGATATGAACATGTTAAGGCATAAGTTACATTGTAGGCAGAACATTCAAACTATTTAAAATGTCTCAGTTTTTGTTGTTTGTGTTTGGTACTGTAGGATTAACTACGACTGCATTCACTGTGCAGTTCTGCCTGTGCTTGAATTAGGGGAAGAGGTGAACATGACGCATTCTGTTACATTCTGTCAATTCAGTTTTATTTATATAGCGCCATATCATAACAAAGTTATCTCAGGGCACTTTTTCGAGTAGAGCAGGTCTAGACCGACTCTTTATATTTACAGAGACCCAACAATTCCCACCATGAGCAAGCACTAGGCGACAGTGTGATTTATACTTCTGAATATTGTGCTTTGTTTTGGTATTTTTGAGATTGTCAGCACTAAAAGTTGGCATTTGACCTGTATTTGTGACTTGTGTATTTTCACATGGAATGCGGGACTTGTGATATCAACAAAACTCTTCTGTTTTAGGAGCTGGATCTGGCTTTCAGTTCATCCACTGTTTCTTTTGCTCTTTGACGGGAGCTTTACAGTGACAGGACCATCTTCAGCATGTTCTTCACTCCCTTCCTGTCTGTCAGCCTCTCTGTAAACAGGCATCATTTGAGCGTCAGGATTTTGTGTCTGTCTGCGTCTGATGTTGACGGCCATCAGTCTCTAGGACTCCAGTCAGTAAGATCTTGTTCCACCAGCGCTCCCTGAAGCTCTGCACACACACACTGGCCAGACTCTCCCCGTCCTGGTAGTCCTCCCTCATCTTCTCCGGGATCAGGTCCTCTGACATCACCTGGGAGATGGAAGAGAAAGAAACTGAAAGTGAATTACTGTTTAAAAACTATATCCACTGACTGACTCTGAACTGCCTGAAATTCAGGCCTGGGAACAGCTAGTATACACAAAACCAGGAGCGTGTCCTCACCTCAGAGAGAGCCTGCAGGGTTGTTTCTTTGGGATTCAGCCGCTGTAGCGCCTCATCTGTCGTCTGTAAGGTGCTTTCACTGCGCTGCAACACGAAGGAGGACTGCTGCTGCCGAAGGATTCTCAAAAGGAGTCTGACGGAGACATTCAGACACTGATTTACATTTAAGCTCTTCATAAATACTCTAAGCAAATCTCTCATTTGAGCACACATTCAACTGTGGCACCACAGAATACCTTGTCACTGAGTTGATGTTTTGTTTTATTAGTTTCAAGAAATATTGTTAGTGATTAGTCACTATGCTGTACCTCGTCCTGATGAAACAGATGCAAGCTTTCAGCCAGATTCCGTCCTCATCGAGCTCTGCTGCTGCCTCCTCCTGTTGCTCCTCAGGCTCTCCATCGTTCTGCTCTTCTGCTGATTCACGCCTCTGTGGAGAACAGGGTCCTAGTAAAGGTAAATACAGCATACCACGAGGACAAATCATTTCATTTTCATCTAGGTGTTTGTTACAACAACTTGCTTTAAAAAAAAAAAAAAAAAAGCATTCATTCACCATAAAATAAAACAAATCAACAATTCACTTTTATAATTGACTTAAGAAATGATATTAATGAGAC
>VMKM01002270.1:0-80104 GCA_008360985.2 Macquaria ambigua
GGATATTTGACTGACCAGTGATGCTTGCTGCACATGTAGACATACTGAGTGTCAGGATCCCACAGTGTTCCCATTCTTCCTGCTGATACCTCACGTCTGTATCCACTTTTATCTTCTTAAAGGCTCAAGTTTTGGGTTCGGCAGCTTATAAAAACTTAGTTCTGGGTTCTTCACCCTGTTGGTAGTGCATCCCACCACACAGCAGCTTTTAGGTGTGTTACTGTTGTTTGCTAGCAGACTGAAGTGATGAGGAGGCATCTTCATGCAATACAAAGTCAATGGAGAGAGATGAATTGTTTTCCCCTCCAGTGTGGGCGGGACTTAAATACTCTACTCTCTACTCTCTATGCAGCATAGCTAAGTTACAGCTAGCTGGCTAACCTTAGCTTGCTTGTTCGCTAATGTTATTGCTAGCAAAATACTATCTGAGTGGATATGTTAGTTGGCTAGTTTTGCTAGGTGTTGATTTTAGCCAACAATAAATGACGTAACGGTACAAAGCAAAGGTGTATAACTAATGACTGCTTTCTACTAGCCAAGAGTGATGCAAGGCAGGGGCGGCCAATGAGCTAACTGTAACCTAAACTAAGCTAAGGTTAGCCAGCTAGCTGTAACTTAGCTATGGATCTGGTGTTGGTTGCTTCATAACGTTAGCTGATAAAGTAATTTGTATCATTAGTATCATGGAGCCAATGGTCCAAATAAAATATAGGAACATTACAGATCAGATAGTAAGTTTATTCTAAATATGATTGTAAATCATGTTCAGTCTCGTGTATGTCACATCACTGTTTTGGCCGATGCTTGTTCACACGAGCAAGAAGATTCTGACTGCAGTTCACTTAACGGCTACCAGTGTTATTAATAACAAGGACTTTGTGAAAACTCCACATAGAACCTTTAAAGTCAACACTGGATTTATGATTTATGTAGCCATCAAATGCATATTTGAGAACACTTTTAGAGGGTTCCTTTCGAAACATTAAAAACTAAGCAGGACACAGGAGCTAACGATAGCTTCATTAGCTACCCATCTCCAGCTGATGAAATCTCCCCGCAAAAGTTGTCATTCCAGCTGACAAAACCGATTGTCGCCAGCTAGAAATGAGAAACCTGCTTTTGTTTACCTCTCTCTGAAATCAAGGAGCCATTGTTTCAAAAATAACTAAGAGTTTTCTGGTGGTAAGTCTGCCATGTGAGAACACAAAGCTTGACAGGAAAGCTTAGTGGTCAGTTGGTGTGCAACTAAAACCAAATCATATGCCTCTTTCTTCAGTGTGTTTCAGACAGCACAAAGATTAATTTAGACATCCTGAGGATGATCGAGAAGACTTCTGAGATGGAGGAATGGGTCCAGCCTGAGAATAACTATGGCCCACTTCTCTTTAATCACCACAACTACACTCATATCTACGTTGACAGTCCCCAGCACAAGAGGAACAATCACCACCTTGTCCTGTTTCTGTCTCTAAGTGAGTAATACAGTAAAATGAATCTGGGAAGTTGATACTAAAAATAGTGTAGTGTACTGTATATTTGTGGATGATTACATACACGGGTTCCTTTAAATAGTTTGTTGGTAGGTGAAAAGCATTTGAACAATCTAGTTTTTGACAGTTTAAATAAGCAGGAAAAGTTCAGTCTAACACAATAGCTGAGACAGACCCCGGTACTGCAGCACTGAACGCTAGCACAGAGTATCTGGTTGGAAAAAAGGCCTGCAGACACTGGCAGCAGCACAAGGCTGAATAGGACTGTGTTGTAGAGAGCAGACGTGATCGCCTATAGGGCAAATGTGGGTGTGTGGTGTGACTCATTGAGGGGTCGAGTATGTGGTACAAGTTGGCTTGAACTTAACACCAAAAAAAGTTCCTGGAAAAGTTGTCACTCTATCATGTGGACTAGATTCAGCGTCACTTTTAATTATGTCCACTCTTTGTGTAAGGAAATATGAACTATAATGAGGCTACATCTATTGAGCATACCTTTAAAACATTTAAAAAGAGGATAAAACCATTTTTGAACATATTTGTGGAAACAGTGTCCAAGCCTTGAACCCCTGAGCAGACATTACCTTTGGCAGTGTTTGACTGACATGGAAGCTAGTTAGCCTAGCTCGCTTACTACGCCAAAGTTGCCTCACAGCCCAGTGCTGTTCCCTGGGGCTCATGCTTAACTCCCTGTCAACTTGTTGGAAATGAAATGTTGCAACAGTTAAGTTACAGTACTGACATCTTCAGCGGTACCAAAAATTCACTCCCACTAGAGAACATTAATATAGGGGGTGCAATGACTGCATAGAAGTAAAAAAAAAATTCAAATTCCATTTCTTTTTGCTAATTACAATTTTGGCTAAATAAGTACAGAATTCAACACAAACACCTAGGAGATATAGTATATACAATATTAGCAAAAATGAACTTTAATTTTGCTTCAGCTTAAACATTTCAAAGGCTGAAATTAAAATTTGAAAAGTCTAACTATGGCTGCTAAAGTTGTGGTGCACTTTAATTACATTGTGTGCCCCAAATTGACAGAACCAATTCGTCATGACCATCAGCATAGAGGTCCATGCTCTCATTAGCAGAAGACCGAGGACTGTTGAGCCAGCTGAACAGTTTCCCATGTCAAAGGGGAAGACACATGACACATGACTTGCGTATAATGTGGTAAATGTTGTAAACAACCAACCTACTGCAAGCATTAAAAGCAAGTCATAGAGCCTCTAAGTAAGCGCAAATTCACCCTGTGAGCACTTAAGCTCATAAAGCACATAAATAAGCACTTCAGCTTTTCAGACCTACACATAACCACCATTAACTTTGCTTTTTCCAAGGTAAGGCAAGGTTTCTCCGAACAGATGTCACCATTCTTTATTTGATAGCCTTTGCTGTAAGAGTCATATGAGGTGATAAAACATGAGATATTAGAGTGGGATGGTTGGTGGTTGTATGGTGTGTCTAGACAGGTTTGAGTATTTAGTCATGTTTCCTCCTGTGTCTTTAAACAGGTGATGGAGGGATTCATAAGGTGATGCAGAATGAAAATTCTACCTTTGTCATCGCTGAGTATCGACCTTTCAACCACAAGACTCACATCCTCGGCATCATCCTTCACCCCACCTCTGTGAGTAACACAGCGCTGCCTACACAACTATTGTCCCCACCGAGACACGAGTGGGAGTATGAAAGACTATTATTCATATGGCAATAATGGTTATAGTGAGTTAAAGGAAAATTGTTGAACTTCCTAGAAAAGGGGGCGTGCATCTTAGATTTTTTGGATGAAGTTTATGCTTTTCTAAGGATATTGGTGTTTTAATAAAAAGGCCAGTAATGGCCCTGTACCATTAGAAAACCTCTGTACTGTGTATCATTGCAGAGGAAGCTGTATGTGAACTCCAGAAGTGAAATGGTCCAACTGGATCTGGCAAACTGTGCCCAGTATGGAGAAGGGTGTGAGGAATGTGTCTTAGCCAGAGATCCCTACTGCGGCTGGAATGGCACCCGCTGCATCCCTGAGACAAAGTAAGACCACATTTAATATATAATATTTAACATACATTTTCACTTCACATCCAAAGATTACATGTAGCGGCCTTAGCTTAAAGTGCTCTGTGATAATTTGTTAAAGGCACTCTGTGGAGTTTTCTCTTCCAACAAAAGCTATGTTTACATTCACTGTTTCTCACCAAAACACAATGTGTGTATGCTTGCTCAGTGGAATAGCATGAAACCGGTGGCAGAAATGTATTAATCAAATGTATTAATAAACACATTGCCAAAGCGCTACTACAGTAGTGGTCAAAAGCTCAGGGTACCTTTGATTCATACACATGTATAACACCAGTCAACATCAGTCACTTGCTGAATTTTATGAGCATTGTTTCATTTGACTTATGGTGTAATGTGGTAGAGCTTGCTACAGCTCATTCCCTGCATACTCCACCTGCTAAAGAGTCATCACTTCCAGTATGGAGCAACTGTGATGACAATCATGTATATCATGTTACCAAAATATTTCAACACTCATCACACTATCATTAGCCCTTCTACAATACAGTTGGCCTGCTTGCAAACTTTTATTCTGTCTTTCTAAGCCTCTGTCGTTACCATTAAGAAAAACAAACCATCACAAGACCCTACGTTTTACACATACATTACTGGCTGTGATTTTATTTTATTTATTTAGCCTTTATTTGGCAGAAAATATGAGTGGATACTGAGCATAGAGGAGAAGAGGAGTGGTTTTAGAAGTTTCTATGGACATTTTCGTGGGTACATAACTTAATTTTCAACATCAAAAGAGTGTAGAAATGTGGAATATATGTAGATCTTTTCCAATCTTCATTGTAATTATGTGTAATTGAAATACCAAAACTTAAAGATGAAAGAGTTACCTACTTTTCCGACTTAATTACCACCGATCAATTTCATTTCTGGTCTCTGGTAAACTCTGACTACCGTCTAAATCCTGTTTAAAACAGGATTTTCCCCAAAACAAATGATTACTTCAGAGCATGTTGTTGGTTTAGTAGAGCACAGACCATACAGCAATCATGAGGTTTGGCAGCTGAACAGAAGTCTCCTGACTTTTTGACGTAAGTAAGGCTCACTGTGTGTGATATTATCATTGTAGTACAGCAACTAAGAACTGTCAAAGTTAGAAAAAAAAGGTTTCTTTATGACAAGTTTCTCATTATGATAAAATATGTAATGGACTTTTTTTTCACATTAAAGTTGCTTCTATCTATCAGGAAACATAAGTAAAAAAAAAAGGAAAAAATAAATAAACTCTCATCCTGTACATCTACTTGGCTATCAACATATTCTGATCACGTCTGATGATAAAACACAACAGCTCTCCTGTTATAATGATACTAAGAGATTTCTCATGAGGCAGCTGTGTGTTTCCAAGTAAAGCTTGACAAATGATGCCTTTTAAGAAGAGCTGTACACATCATGTGTACTGCTGTTATTATTATTATTACATTCTCACTTCAGATGTAGAGTTTTAGCCCAGCTGGCACAGATACTCAGCCTCGTAACAGTCTGATCATAAGTTGACTTGAAATAGACTTCTAAATCTGACAGACTGCTTTCTCTGAAAACAGCAAGAACGATTATTTTAAATTAAAAGAAAGGCCTTTACTTAGAACATGTAAAGTGAGCTAGAATTAGATATATCAGTAGGTGGTGGTGGTGATGTGTGTGTGTGTGTGTGTGTGTGTGTGTGTGTGTGTGTGTGTGTGTGTGTGTGTGTGTGTGTGTGTGTGTGTGTGTGTGTGTGTGTGTGTGTTTGGGGGGATTTGGCACCTACACACAGAAACTCAACCACAACGCCTGCCCTGCCACCCCCCTCACACACACTTCTTTCCACACCTGAAGCAACACCTTCTGCATACAGCAAAGATGATTGCATCTGCACACACACGCTGTGGTCTGAACTTTGATCATTGAGATCATAAATATGTGTGTATACTTACTCTGAGTAATGGGCTGATGCAGTGACTGGCAGAGTCCGCTGTAGCATGGCTTAAGTGAAGAGCGGAAGTTGTTGTCTGATTTGTTATATACTGGTGTGGATCTATGTGGAATCTAGTGGAAAAAAACCCAAATCTCCAAACTAAACATGGGAATGTACCTTACAATGTATTACTGAGAACAGTATTGTATGCAGATGACTTCAGTTATTGAAACATTTCAGTTTCGTTTAAATTGTTGGGATTTCCTTTAGTTTCATAAAATAATCAGGCCCAGTCACAATGTAATGGCATAATGGAATAATGCTTGTTATGATCTTACATGTATATATACTTATGTTACCTAGAATCCATTGTAAGAGTGTATTGTGACAGTTGTGTATCTTGTGTAAAGCACTGAGTCAAGTACTCTGCATTAACATCACTTTAAATGTCAGATGTACTCGCATGAGCTGGCAGGTCATTCTGTCGTGTCTGGTGAGTTTGTACTTGCTGTTCTGTAGTCTCCCGGTTTGCTAACACTCACAATGTCTTTACTGTAACTGGCAGATTCTTCTAACTCCGATACCCTGTCCTTTCACAGTGATACACTGCAGGATGTGGCCCAGGGGAACCATGCCATCTGCGAGTCTGTGTCAAGGTTACAGCTGCCTGGAAAAGGTATGAAGATATTTATGAGTTTACTGCATAAAAAGCCTAAACATCTGTATTGTTTAATACCAGTAAATTGTAAGTGTATTCACACAGACAGCTGAGAAGTTGGACATACTTTATATGGTGTGCTGAGGAACAAGAAGTTTCTCTGTTACCGACTGTATGTAAATGAAAGTACACAGGGCTGTTGGTTCACACTTTATACTTCAGCATTTAGAATGGGATCAGATACCAACCAATGTTTTCCGTGGTTTAACACATACAGTAACTACGTGCTGATTTCATGTGACTGCAATGTCAAAACAAGCTTATCTTTAGCTGAACCGCAGCTAAACTGCAGCCTAGCTGGATGTATGATAAATGTAAATTTAAAAAATTAAAAAGTACTTTAAATTTAGGTGTCTGTGCCTAACACAGGTGATTCAAAGGAACACAACATAACACATAGTCACACGTGATTTGCATAAATCTGAAAGTTTTCTCATTTCCTTCAGTAAATTGTAAAATGTTTGTTTGCCATTTGTATTTTTTTTAAACACATTTCCAGTTTAGTATTTCACAGTTGAGTGCGAAACTTTTGATAGGCTTAATCAGCATTTTGTGAGCTCATCTGGCAACTGCGTGAATGTAACGGATGTTCATTTATATGTAAAAGTCCCACACTTTAATACATCAGTCCTCATGCATGTACAAAACCCTGAATCAACAACTAAACACATGAATCTGTAGTGGTTATTAGGGTTATCAATAATGAACTGTTTATACGACATTTAAGAAATTATTAGTCAAACAAATCTCACACATTTGGTTTTAGTGCCTGCACAATCTGCAATCCCTGCACATTTAAGCCCTTTTCTCGCTATATACTGTACAATTACTGAGTAACAGTTACTACGCAGTTTGCTTGGAGAGAGAATATTAAAGAGCAACATTTCTTTTGAGGTTGCTTACCTAATCTTATCAGTGACATGATAAGATGTGTCAGATCTGATGCTGATCCACAGACAACGCTGCTTCCTTTCTCAAACTCAGGGCAGAAATACCACTTCCTTCCCATTTCTTTTAAACAAAGTGAAGTCAGGTCACGTAAAGAGAAAAGGTGGACAGGAGCGAGAAAGAAAGGAGTCTGAAAACAAACAAATTAACAAAATGTATTCAAAAGAAAGGTGAGTGAACACAGTTTTTCAACACTGTTTTGGAATGGGCTTCAATATTGTTTTAGGCCCAATCAAAATACTTTGTCAAACTACTGCTACTACTAATAATAATAATAATAGTAATGACAATGCTTACCTACATTTTAAAAATTGCGGATAAAAACAGAAACAAACCCCCCCATAAAAGAAATGAGGGGAAGCAGCCCAGTCATAACTCTCATTCAACCATTTATTTCACCATGTAAAGATGCCTTTTTCAGGATAATCATCCCGAAGACGGCAGGATGATTGATTATCTCCTCTGTTCTTTGCAGCCTGTGTAAATATGGCAAAAATTCCCCAATACTAAAAATGATATAAATACAACTCAAAAGTCTCCTTACAATCTACTTCGGTATGAATAAATGAAGTCACGTGTGGCTCATCTGCCTACTTTACTTGACAGACTTATGAAACTACAGGCCTTTGCATAATGGAATTGGAAGTGGAATTTATGGCTGGCAGTAAAAGTCTACTTTGCTAGTTAAATGAATGATGTTGGGTGAATTAAATGGATGATGACAGGAAAATGCTGCCTTGTGTGGACTTGCATCAGTGGTTTTGATGTAAAGATGCTGACCACAAGCCCTGACAGGCAGATAAATTGCATATATGAACTATCAACTGCTGCGAGCTACTGCTAGCAAGTGCCCTTGAGCAAGGCACTAAATCTCCAAAAAGGGAAACTCTGGTATTTTTAAACCTGGGCCTTTTTTTGTTGTTGTTTTTTTACAAATTTGGAGGTCTAACTGACTAATACTTACCAAAAGTTTTGGAATTGGTCCAGTAGATCGCCTACGCCAGCATCCGCTAACAGGCTGCAATGGCTGCAACGTAATCCTTTGGGGCAATTGCGCCTGTGAAAAGCGAAGTACATCCACTAAAAGTGCTTGTTTTTGCCACTGACAGGCTCAGACTGTTATTCTCAGTGTCTGACAACATTATGGAAGGATCCCTACAGAGACAGACCATTTTGTTAAAGAGTAAGATCCTTTTTGTTTAACCAGAAACAGAAGTCTCGCTTAAGGAAAAGTCTCGCTCTGAAATCTCACGAGTGGTTGAGTTGTTGCAGGAAGACGGTTCACACAACACTGTTTAACCACACACAGGAGAAAAAGTCTGCATTGGCATAGCATTGATCCAAACAGATCAAGATATGCCTGTAGGCATGATCATAATAGGCAAACACTGTGTGCAAATGAAACAGAATTAACTAAATATACATGCAAAACACGTTGGAAATAATAACTCAAAGTAGACAGCGCTTTACATGTTGTACTGCCTGAATAGCTCTGTGGGTTACAGTAGGTCACCAACACTGCCAGGTTTGGGAGAGGTGTATGTGAGATCTCATAATAGTCAGCAGGTTTGTCATGGCTGCCTACCAAATACAATATTTGATTTTGGGACACTGTAAGGACTTACTTGTCTCTGAATCCCTGGAATCAGGTTGATTTACATGGTCTTCATGTTTTTGTCTTAAAAGTAGCTGCAGCCACTACACGTCTTTGTGTGTCCGTCCAAAAGTAGGCTGACTTGAACTCTTACCATCTTATCTTAACTTCCAAACGAAGGACTTGGCCACTTAGACGCCTGTGGTATCTTGCTCTACATGCAATGTGGTTTTGCTCTAGTCATGTCACTGCCACAATGAATGTTGCCCTCGATATCTGATCTGTGGTACAATGTTGTGCTGCAGTTTTCATTTTCTTCACAACAGTAACAGCTTTGGTCAGTATTGCTGACTTCTTTCTTCATTTTCCGACTTTCTCATCGCACCCACTCCCGGTCACAAAGCTCAATTTTAGGTACCATCTTTTTCTCATTAACATAAGTAACATCAGAGAGCAATCGTTCTGTATTCCCATATGCTGATGATGCAGTTCTCTATTCTCCTAGTCCCTTTTTATATTCTGCCACCGCCACACCAGACAAACTTCCTCATGATCCAAATAGACTATTTGTTTGCACCCTAACATGTTTTAACTTTGAGCTCATGTACAAAAGACAAAGTAAAGAACAACTCCACCTCTGCTTTATATCCTATAATAATAACCCTTGATAAAACACAGCTTCAAGTTGTTGCATCATACTAATATGCTGTTAGAGTACTTTTACTATTTATATTACAATTATCCAACTCCCATTACCATAATCACTCATCTTTCAGTTGTTTTACTCGCCTGACTGTAGTACAAATGGCTATCCCACCTTTTCTGTTCCACTGCCATTCATATGCTCCTAAAGTGTCTTAGAAAAACTGGCCATCATTACACATTTAAAACATTTTCCACTGGTTCACTAATAGGTGCATGACCCCTCTTGGCTTGGTCCCCTTGCGACTTGTCCATTGCATGCTGAAAGAGGATCCAAGCACCTTTGCCAAGAGGCTTGTCATGCTCTAATTGAAATAAGAAAACTGTCTGGTTAAATAAAGGTTGAATAAATAAAACAAAGTAAACATCCGCCTCAAAGCTAAACAGACTTTCATGTGTTCTTTTCTCAGCATTGAGATATTCCACTGGTGCACATGCAGACAAGGCCAAGGACAGCATCACACTTTCCCCTCAGTCCAAGTATTTCCTCCAGTGCCCGGTGTTGTCCCATCATGCCCAGTATACCTGGCGTCACCTCGAAAGCTCCACATCCTGCAGCTCGAGGGAGCAGCAGTGCCTTCTTCTGATCAACAGCATGGGACCCGAGCAGGTGGGAACCTACACATGCGTGTCGGAGGAGATGGGCCACAGGAGAGTCCTGGCACAGTACCAACTACAGCTGGAGAGCGGGGCGGTGGGCCATTCATCCAGCCCACTGGTCTGGGTTTGTCTAATGGCTGTTCTGATCCAGTTTGTCCTGTTAGTCCCGAGTGAGTAAGTAACATGACACAAAGACAATGGTGATAACCGATAATATTGAATTATTGCCTTACTTCGAAGTGTCTATACTCATACATTAGGTAGGGCTGCAACATTATAACTAAAATGAATGAAAATGAAAATCCTTTATTTTATTTTATTTTATTTTGTGACCACCAGTCAAAATCTGAATTGTTTCCTTTAATTTGAGTAACAAAATAATTTTGGTATTTAAGTAAACATCTTGACATATAAGCATCATCATTCATTGTTAATGAAAAGACATGTCTCAATCATGCCAACAATCTGCTTTATTGATTATGGAAATTAAAATCACCACAATTTCTATTCTACATAATTATCCCTAGCCTTCAAATGCTTATTTTTTTTAAAAGAATATAAAATAGAAAATGTGTGTTAAAGCTCAAATGTTCCTCTTTTAGCATATCTGCATATCCTTTGGCACTGCACTTGTTTTTTTCAGCAGAATGTACTTTTAACCAATAATGATGCAGTATTTTGTACTATTTAATTTAAATATTTTGATTGTTATTATATTATTAATAATTCCGTTCTAATACCAATCTCAATGCAAAACGACACAACTGTGTGGAGCCAGCCTCAGTTCGTGCCTCTCATGTATTATTACATTCACGTACAGTCACAGAGCCAAAGATGGTAGATTCAAGAAATTATAAAAAGATAACATATTTTCTTGCTTGTTTTGGACACCAGTGTCATAAATCGATGGAGAAGAGATATCCCCTCCTCTGTCACTGGTTAAGAAATACATGTAGAGTTGCAACTTGGGAAACAGGTTAAAAATCTAAACTGTGTTAAAAGACCTTCTGGGGTTTCAAATGATTGACATTATTTTTCAGAAAACCAGATTCTTAGCTGGAATGTAATACTGCTACATGAACTGGGGCAGGGGTGCGGCATGCAGGAAGCGTGTGTTGGGTAGCTTGAAATATGCTGAAACCACATTCAGGCAGGTCAAAAAGAAAGCAGTTTGAGTCTGGCAATATAAGAGTTACATGATTTTGAAATACTACCTGTTGTGTGTTTTGCATCCGTTTCCCTTTAATGTGACATTCTGTTTGAATGGAGGTGACATAATTTCCTAACTGTACTTTCCCATCTTGCATACTACCTCATACTTTAGCACTTTATTTGTTGCACCAACATACACCGATCAGCCATAACATTATGACCACCTGCCTAATATTGTGCAGGTCCCCCTTTTGCCACCAAAACAGCCCTCACCCGTGGAGGCATGGACTCCACTAGACCTGTGAAGGTGTGCTGTGGTATCTGGCACAAGACGTTAGCAGCAGATCCTTTAAGTCCATTTTTTTTTTTAAAAAGGTCAGTTCGCCCAAATGATACAATATAGCAAAAAAAAAAAATAAATAAATAAATAGTAAAGTACAGAAAGGTATTTAGCCATGCAGACAGCTTCGGTTTCATTCGTCTCTCTGTCCACTGGTTCTTATTTAATTAGACAGGCTTTAAACACAATGTCATTTTGAACACAACAGCTACTTTTCCAGTGCTGCTCATATATATCTGTGTCCGGGCATCGGTAAAAAAACTGCACATAGTTAACATCAAGAGGTCTGTCAGTCATTGTTTTTGATGAATGCAATAATAGTTTTTGATGAACAAGTAACATTTTCACTTTTATACTGGAGCTTTGCGATGCTGAATATTTTTTTAATGTAAAAAAATAAAATTGTAAACCATGGATCCGTCTGTGCATTGTTCCTTTTTCATAGAAATGCAAATCTTCTTTCTTCTGCAGTTCACTGTAATTGTTACCGTCAACCAGTTTAGTTCCTCAAACAGCAACAGCTGTAAAATGATAGCAGGCTACACGCACCACTTCACATTTCACTTACAGAGAGGCTGCGCCATTTGGCTTCCTCACACATTGCCACTGCCAAAAAAAAAAAAAAAAATAGAGGCACTTTTAATCTCAAGGTTAATTTGACAGTCTCCTTCAAAAACAAAAACAAAAAAAGACGAAAAAACTACTGGCTCCAGTCTGGCCCCTGTGCCCACTTCTTATTGTTAAAAAAAGTCTGAGGACCACCTTCCCAAATAAATGAAAGAAAAAACACAACATCCTGTGCGGTTTGTGTTTAAGTGTCTCTGGAGCTTCGTTGGTTTTAGCGCCTCATTTCACAGGATTTCGGGACATTCACCACACTGTGCTTTCGGCTCAGCATCACTGCCTGACATTATGAATCCAAATTGAATGTATTCAGGCTCATATTTCCTCACCACACGCTTTGGAGCTTTTACTGGCGCAAGGTTGTCTCCCACATCACTTTTTCGTTTCAAAAAGCGATCCATTTTGTATCACTGCATCCGAGGGAACGTTAGCTAGCTAACAGTGAAACATGTTTGTCTCTACCTGATGATGTGTCGTGATCGGCGTGGTGATATTCAAACGTAACTGGTCATTCAAATCATGCATTTGAATTTGACGGATTTTTTTTATTAATGCGAATTCTTGAGCACATTTATGTATGAAAATAACTAGCTTTGTAAATTACCAAAAAAAAAAAAAAAAACCAGCCCAAATGGCGCTCTGAGGCCCACTGGTTGAGAATGGTTGCTTTATATGGTCCAAAACCATCACCGGTGGGGAATACAGAAAGGGTTGATGGGAAGAAACTTTCACAACTTGCACTGTGACATTTCCTGAACGTGATGTGCTAGGGACACACTGGTTTGCAGTGTGATTGCTGTCACATCAAGCTCACTTGAGAAATGTTACTGATCATATTTAAATATCGGTACTTCCCAAAGCCAGAATGACTCATAAGAAAGCCTGAGGTGATGTACTCATGGAATAACCAAACTAACAGATTTCAATAATCGAGCCTTCAGGAGGTATTTGTTGTCAGGAAACTTGCTGAACCTGTGACAAAGAAACCTGCCTCTGGACTGTTTGCAAAGAAAGGAAATGAAGGTTGTTTTTTTCCATTTTAAAGGATGTGAAAATGCGTCTGGGTGTAATCATGGTGTTGCAGCAAAGCAGAAACGTGGAGTGAACAGCAAAGGGTGTGAATTGCACGTCTGCAAGCACTATATTTTGAGCTGTCAGAGGTCCCATGACGAAGAGGAAATAAAACAAACACACATGGAAATAAGATATAAAGTAAAACTTTATCATGACATACAAGTTTAAAGCCCTGAGAACCATATCTTTATATTACTAATATGAACAAAACTGAATGTGTGAAAACCACTTTGGAAAAGTGCTCCTCTTAAATACAATCAGCACAAACCAGTTTTTACAAGCATTCATGTGTTTTGTCCTATTTTTTTGTTTGCTTTAATCAAAGAGAAAACTATAATATCAGTAATATCATTATTATCATGTCCATAATAATAACAGTACAAAAATATGCACAAACCCCACAGTTGAATTAATATACGGAGCATTGTACAAGCCAAAAACAACAACATAAAATTGATAAATGAGGTATTCGATAACCACTTGCATATGCGCCTGTTTTTACACAGATCAGGTTAGTTTTTAAACAATTTAAAACTGAATTAACTCCAAAATCATCTGAGAGACAAAAGGTTCTGCAGACTTCCAACTTCACAGCTTCCTGAGTGACGAGACCTTGCCTGCAGTTACTGACGACAAAAATACAAAAAATGCAACACCAAAACCAAAGTAGCATTCGGCGAAGTGACCACAGCTTCCCTCAGTACTCGTCCCCCAATGCAGCTTCAACATCGAACGCAACAGTGACTGCAGCCCACTGCCCTGAGGTATTGTGGTATGACGAGGTAGGGGCGGTCTCTAATAGACACACACACACACACACACACACACACAGGCTTACAGGTACAACACATCATATACACTCATCCATGCAGCAAGTCAGGTGGCAGGAGCCTGGAGGTTAGTGAGGAGACCAGAGGGTTGCTGGTTTGAAGCCCACCCTGAGATCAGAGAGGAGAAGTGAATGACCAACCCTCAACACTTTCCACTCCCTCGCAGCGAACAACAAAGTGCCCTTCAACAGCAGAAGACGACTGTGGGTGTAATGGGTAGCTCCCAGTAAACAGAATGGGAGACTAATGCTGGAGAGAACTTTCTCCATTTAAGTAAGGACTTTTAAAAAAGTGTCATCAAAACTCACTCCTCCTATGATATAATAGACGTGGCAGTGGCGCCACCTGCAGTATCCTTAATGTTATTACAAGTGTATGTAGGTGTGGTACTCCACATGGTATAACTGCAACCACATACTGTGTATACTGTACCTGCTTACACACACACACACACACACACACACACACACACACACAAACACAAACATACAAAGGCAGTGAAGCTACACTGTCAAAGTCATTGCTTAGACTAAGCAGATGAAACAGAAAGCTTGGACTTAGAAACAAGAAAATGTTTTAGTAACACAGCCTAAATGATGTTACTAAAAACAAGGTCAGAAATAAATAGCAAAACTCAACAGCATGAATGACAACTGGTGTCTAACGTCTGATTGAATTGCTTACCAAAATAAAACGTGATTACTCTCCAAAGGATTAAGCTTGAAGAGAAAGACATTTTCCCAGCCAGTCGAGTAGCGAAACCTGCACTGGCCGGATCTCACCAGCAACTACTTTAAGGCAGCATCTACAGTTCTCACCTTTAGGAAATACAGTTTCGTGTCATACAGGGTTGTGAAGGGTACACCAAGAGGACTTTACGGCAGCGTCCTCAAAGCCCTCAAACTGTGATCTGCACTGCAAAACATCTGCAAAACCTGACACGTAATGGTACGTAAAATACAGTCTAATAAAAGCAACAAGGCTGCCCACCTCAGATCACACTGGGCTTAAAGAGGTTTCTAAAATGTTAAAATGCCTCACATTCAACACAGATAAAGATAGAAAATTCATTTTCATCCTTTGTGGCATTTCAAAATGCTAAAAATGTACTTTAAAGGGAGAAAAATACCATACAATTGGGAGAGCTGATCCAGGTGGTTCTGGATTATCAGGAAGCGGGTGTTTTAATACAGGGGCCAGACTTGTGGGCCTGAGAGGGCCTGCGTCCACACTGGGTGTTAAAAACCAGCCACAAGAGCCTGTAAGTGTAAAAGATTAAATTATGGAGCCAGCTCAGGAAAGCCACAGCATCTGGGCTACTGTTCTGGATAACAAGACTTCAATATCTGTATCTGCTAACAGAAATGTCCATCTGTACATGTTATGTAATCAGATTTTAAGTCTTTCAATCCAGTTGTAAATTTACATATTTCCACTGAAACTTTCCAATAATCAAGTCATGCCGTAAAACACGAAACAAGGGAATTTACCTCACCTCACCTAAAGATATTTTCACTTGCTTTAGGAAAAAAACTCAAAATCAGATTAAAATGAGATTAGATGCAGCATTTCTTTTTTGCAGTCCAAAAGAGACCTTGAACTGCCTTGCTGTGCACCACAGCAGGATTGTACGGGGGATCAATCAAGAGGAGCGACCTGGCTAGTCTTTGGTATCTAGCTGTGCAATAACCAGAGGCTAGCGTGAACCAGAAGATTAGGGTGTTAAAACACTGGTCACATGATTGTACACATGCATATCATTTTGCCGCTGTCGTGAAAGAAGACGTGTTAACTGTGATTCAGTTGTTCGCAGTCGAATGTAAGGTTAGCATGGTCGTTTCTTTTGTTGTTTTTTTTTTTTTTTTGAAGTTTTTTGACCCCTGCAACCTTGAAACCTGTTAACAAATCCTACAGATTTACACGTGTCATTGAGGAACTCTTTACTTTTCCTCTTCCCTGGAAAAAATGCAGATATATCATTCTCCTCAGACAACAACTTGAGGAACCATAAAAAGGAAAAAAAAAAAGCGGAAAAAAAACGAAAGCAAGCATAAGTTCTACAAGTAAATACAGGAGGAGAGATATCATCCGTTTACCATCCCAGTTCAGTTTGTCCCCAAAAATCACCAGCAGTGTGTCGGTACGTTTCATGTCAGTTTCAGTTCAGGTAGGATTTCCATCCCAGGTTGGGGCGTTAAGTCTGGATGGCTTTGCAGCCGTATGAGGTATGTAGTGTAGCTCTCCTTTTGAGAGAGTCTGTTGAGGTATTCTTGAACAGTCATGTAGACTTGTGCATTCTTCAGGTATGAATCCTTTTTTTTCTCCCTCTCTTTAAATTAACAGTGATTCCTTGCAGTTGTCACATTCCTTCCTGAGAGAGACGCCCTCCAGAGCAGAGAGGCCAGTATGAGGTCCGAGAGCTATGCATCAACGATGACGCCATCAGATTGACAGTCGGCTCTGCGGCTGCAGCTGGAGGAAGGATGCACGAACAAACTGGGGGACAGCAAGCTCAAACCCGATTGTGTGCTAGCTCACAGGAGCCGGGTGGAGAAATTAGCTCAGGGTCTGCTAGGCCTGCTGTGGGTGGATTAGAGCTGCTGTTCCCCCGACTTTGTGCGCTATGTGTTTAAAGACAGCTTGTGCGGACCTGCAATAAGTTGAATTTTAGGTGGACATAAAAATCCTGTGCATTGCTAGTGAGAGTTTGGTGAAATCACGTCCATATTGGGAGGTTTGTGTACATCATTAACCCTCCAACTACTGTAATGGACTCAACGTGATCTGAACTGAGGGCAGAGGTATGAAACTAGGTATTTAATGTGCTGATCTACAGCATCTGATCATTCACCAGTTTGAGTTCAGCGAGAAACCTGAGCGGCCCGGGTTGGAGGCTTGTCACTGTGAGGTGGGTGCTCTGCACATGAGGTTCCACTGGTGAGAGTTACCCGACTTCCCCTGATTGCAACTAGGTCAAAAAGAATATAAAAATAAAGTTGATTCAGGTTAAATATACTACAGCTCCTGAGGTAAAGACACCACTGCAGGTTACTTGATTTGAGGTATGTAAAAAGAGAAAAACTAAAAACAAAATCATTCTAAAACACAAAATCAAAAAGACAACAAAATGGCAACAAACAAACAAAATGTCCTAAGATAAAACTTTTCAAGTTCAGTTGTGACTACACCTGTCAGTGGGTTTTGGCTGAGCTGATTGTGTTTAGCATGTACATTAGGATTAACAAGTGTATGTGTGTAGAGATTGCGCGTCTGTATATGTTAACTGTGTGTGTGTTTGTAGTGTAGTGTGTTTGTAGTGTAGTGTGTGTATGTGTTTGTATGTTGAGTAAAATGCATAGCTGTGCGTTTGGGCACGCGTTTGTCATATAATATTCTTGGGCTCTGTGTTCATGATTGGACAGCCAAGAGGTCGACAGGGTTGATGAGGTATTTGTTGTGCAACAGTTTGTTATTCTTAGCGGTTTCTCATTGTACTGTATATTCTTGTTGGGCCTCCCGGTGGAAGAGAGGCCTGGGGAGCAGGTACAAAGGGCGGCCTGAGTTAGGGTGACCCGCTGGGGGCTGGCTCAGCCGAGCTGGGACCCTTGGAGGAGGAGGAGGATGTGGGGCTGAGGGTCTGAGCCAGGGGTGCAGAGAAGCCAAAGCTAGTGCTGGTTCCAGCAGGGGAGGCTGAAGCAGCAGCAGCAGGCCCATGCCCCCCCCCCAGCCTTCTGGGCAAACAGGGTTCCTGTAGGAAAACGGGAGACATCATTACATAAACATGGTACTTTTATCACTACAAGGATAAAGGTTACATTTACTGAATATGACCTAAATAACCTGAGAAAGAGAAATCACAGGTGGTGAATGACATGTAACATCTAATAACCCCTCCCCTATACAAACCTGAGTAGATTGTGCCATTGACCTCCACTGAGACAGTGATGCTGGCATTTCCATTGGTTGAGATGCTCAGAGACATGTCCTGCTGCTTCTCATCTGAAGAAACAGAAAGAACAGATCTTTTTAGTGTATTTACGTGACATATTTTTCTTCAAACTCCCAACAGCAATACATTGAGATGTGCTTATCCAGTAATGGCTGTCTTAGAAATACTCTGCTGCCAAATTCGTACCAATTTTCAACTAAATACTAATTTCACATCTGTACATAATTTAGACAGTTTGTAGAATTTCGTTTCAACTTTGACATTAGTTTTTTGTCGTTGATTGGAGTCACTGTCAGTGTCACTATATTTTAGTTGATAATTTAATATCCACTGGAGGTTACTGTAACAGACACTTTCTTTGTTCATTCACCTTTGTGGAAAAATGTTGATAAAAAAAACGATGAAGTTCAACAGAACACTGTCAGGTGCATGTTTTTGTTGAAATGAAATGTGGCCTAATACAACGGAAACACACTGAATTTGCATCATCACCAGGTTCCTCTAACACTATCTTGACAAACGTGGCAGCACTGACCTCTGGTGGTAATGGTGGGGGCTCCCATGCGTAGGTTCATGGGCATCTGGGAAGCCATGGCCAGCAGGTTATGTTGGAAAGCCTGCTGCATCAGGCGCTGCTGCTCTTCCGCTAGGCGGGCCATCTTCCTCTCGGGGCCGTCTCCTCCACCGCCGGTCTCAAGCTTTTCCCTCAGCTGCTCCAGCGTGGCAGCTCTTGCCAAACCCGCAACCTGCTGCTGACCCAGGGCCAGCGCCATGGAGGGTCTCGCCGCAATGATGGTGGGGGTCAGGTCATCTGGAAGAGAGAAATGGAGGGTTGGTTTTCTGAATTCTAATGGATCCATTAGTCCTGTCACTGCATGATCAATACCGGAAACCCGATTTGTTCTGCACATGTGCGAAAATGCAGCTACTTCCTGTCATGGCTTTTTAAAAAAAATCTTAAATTAAGACATTAAAAGCTTCAATTGAAGTCACACTTGATGTTGATGAGTGGAACATATCTTTAGAAATACATATTGATAAAATATGTTTAGTGTGACTTTTACAATACTACCAAAATCTAGTGGTCCACTTAAATTTGATTAAAAAAGTATCTTAGGTTAAAGTTAATCATAATAAATACATACATAAACATTAATATATATTACATTTTCCATAAATGAATGAATTTAACAATTACTTTATTCAAGCAATGCTGGCGTTTTACCAGCTTTTTGTTAATGAATGACAAAATTAGCTCCATATATTAGACATTCTTTACCAAAACAGGAAAAAAAGTATTTATATAGTAAGGAAAATGTAATCTTCTATTTCATTAACGCCATGTATTAAACATTCTTTACACAAAGAAAAATGAGGAAAAATTTGAATCTTCTATTTCATAACTAGTAAAACCAAAGATAACATTATTGATTGATTACATTTTTCCTTATTAAATAAATACGTTTTTTTTCCTGTTTTGTATTTCTAAAGATACATTCCACTTATCAACATAAAGTGTGACTTCAATTGAAGCTTTTAATTTCTGCATTCAAGAAAAAAAAAGCGGTGACAGGAAGTAGCTGCATTTTCGCAAATGCGCAGAACAAATCAGGTTTCCGATACAGATCGGGCAGTGACAGGTCCATCTACACAGACTGAAAATTGATTCAGGAATCTACATAGAGTGAATGTGAATGGTTGTCTGTGTGCCAGAAGTGCAAAGCAGTTACACATCGATAGGAGCCACAAGCCACGTGCCATCCTACATGACCACATAAAGTGAGTGACAGGTAAAATACAGCTACACAAGTCAAACCGCGGATACTGTCGGGGTCCACGGCAGAGTCACATTCCAGCCAAGTCAAAGTGACATCAGATAAGAGAGCAGGGTAATGACAGTTATCAACAGGATCCCACTGATGTGGACTGAAGGCTTCAAAGTTCATAAAGTGTCCCCCCAGCGTGGGAACCATGTTATTAATCAGTAGTAAAGGTGAGGGCTCTCCGCAGCCTAAGGCAAAATTGGTTCACACATGGATTCTTAAACACCTGGATGGACTAAACAAACACACACAAACACACACACACACACACACACAGTCATATAAAAACACCTAAAAATGGACAGACACACACACACACTGACAGGATACAGTGGAGGGAAGGAGTGTGACTTGCTGCGAGAATGGAAAACACAAATGTAATAGTACACTCTCATACCAGCATTCCTGCATGCACACACACTCATAACAATACACATGCATACATGCATATTCACACACATTTGACAAAAAAGGAGGAGGTGTCTACTGTCGGGGCCTATACATAATGTCTTTTAAATGCTTTGTAACTATGCCAATACTGAAAAAAGCCTCCTTAAATCCTTCAAACTAGAACCATATCTGTAAGTACTGTTCAATACATGCGTTTCTCCATTGCTATGACTACATGTAACTTTTCTAAACTGCGACAGAGGGCAGTATTTCCCTATAAATACTTCTCTGATAAGTCTCAGCACATCTGTAACTGGAATACTCCAGTTCAATCCAACCAGTATAGAGAGGCTACAGTCTCTGAAGTAAACATTTACCCAGTTTAATATAACCTCCATCAATCCAGGGAAGGGGTTCTGAGCATATGCTTGTTTTTTTTCCCCAACTACACCCTTCTTCACTCTTCATAGTCACACACGTATATCTGAGAGCCGTCCGTTTACTTGCAGACATGCTTGTTTTAGAAGGTAACCCCCCACAGACCGTAAACTTGTTTTCCCCATCTTTTATTTGTGGAATAAAGATTAGCCAGCTCTTTATGCCGTCCTGAAGCTTTGTGGTTATTTTCAGAATATAAATTATACTAAGTGGGGTAAATATAATGAGGTTATTAAGACTTAAATGTGAGTTGTGTACATAAAGGTTGGTGTTTGCCCGATTATGATTACAGACTAGACGTTTTGTTCACACCATCAGAAGTCTCTAATGTCCGGTTGTCGGCTGTATGGTTCCTACCTTTCTTCAGAGAGGGTCCTGGTGAGGCCTGCAGGCCGTTGAGGGCCCCTGAGGTCCCTGCCCCCAGAACTGAAAGGTGCATCTTGGGGGGTGAGAGGATGTGTGGAGCTGTGCTGGGAGAGGGAGAGAAGCGGAAGAGGCTGCTGCTGTAGCTCGGACGGCGGCCCTCGCGCCGGTTACTGTCGATGGCAGCCTGGAGCTCACCTGGGGAGCTGAGGCCCTTCCTCTCGCACTCATATGGGTACAGGTATTTCATATACCTTCAGAGGGGAACACACACATGCATAAAGCAATACATCAGATCCTTCGTGCACATTCACAGATGTAAAAAAAAAAAAAAAATCTGGTTTCTCCAGCAGAAATCTAGTGATAACTGTGTTTCTCTAATCCCCTACGCTGCTTTTTAGGAATCCACGGTAATACAGTAAACAGTGATGAACGGTCATGTGTACGAAGGTCGTTTTCATTTTAAAATGCTGTTTTAAAATGAAAACAGCAGCAACAGTGATGAACGGTCATGTGTACGAAGGTCGTTTTCATTTTAAAATGCTGTTTTAAAATGAAAACGACCTTCGTACACATGACCGTTCATCACTGTTTCAGAAATATTCTCCATCCATACTACACGCCTGAAAATGCATATCACGTGACGTGACCATTCACATGCTCTGGGCATGCATGTGCCGGTGTAAACAGGAAGCAGATTGTCTACTCTGTGGTTGGTTGCTTAGTTGCAGAAATACTACGAACGAAGAACAGCAATGGAGAAAAGCAAGAGCAGAGATTTGTAATTCGTTATTAATGTTGAATTAACCACTGGTAGTCAAGTCTGATGTCGTTTGTTTTCTTCTGGGAAAGGGTCACGTGATAGGGGCGTGACGAATCAGGGAAGGACACGTCGTGGCTGATAAGACCCAATCAGGACGTGAACATGGGCGTCTGCGTCATCGTTTTGGAACGTTTCAGTTTCCGCCGGTCCTCACTAAAACACAATCGCGGAGTTTTCAAACTAAAATGGGGTCAGCAGCATTTTAAAAGGTCTCAGTTTTAAGGGTTATAAAACACTGGAGGAGTGTGGACGCTAGGTGTAAACATAGCAAAAGTTATGCATTTTAAAATATAGCGTATGAGTGTGAATGCAGCCTTAGAATCCAGTGCCTCTTGTTTACATGACATCTACTTCAGAAAGCTGACAGTAACCTTCTTACTTGAGTGCATGTAATCACACAGAATTTAATGAGAAACCTGGTACTATGAACATAGATGACATTAAAGGGGCTCTGTCACAGCTCTGGTATTTTTTCCATCCCATGAGAACATCCATTAAAATAAACATACGTCTAGTACTGTGCATGCTGATTGCATAATGGTGGAACAGCAGCACAGAGGATCAATAAGAAGCTAAGAGCAGCGTCCATTAGATAGAGTCAGCGGAGCAACGCTACACAAGCACCCACCAACATAAAAAATACATAAAGGTTCATTAGGGCACCCTGCTAGTGGACAGGATAGAGAGGAGTAACGTCTACTGGAGGATTTCCATCAAGAGAGCAGGAGAGTTTTAGTCGAGGCTCGGCGCACAAGCTGTCAGTCAAACGCCACCTTAGTCATTGTGAACTCTGACCCAGATCCCGTCAATAAATCTATGGCAATCAATGGGCTCTATGTGTGATGTAATGGGCGGAGGGATTGAATGTGAAGAGGGACGGTGGTCTAGTGGAGGAAACAGACTCACATGTGTACAAACACACAGGCATGGGTTAATATTGACATCCGCACTCATACCAACACACACACACACACACACAAATCCACATACTCTAATACTACATGCGCGCGCACACACACACACACACACACACACACACACACACTCTAATACTACACATGCGCACACGCACGGCATAAGGAGGGTGCTTGTTCCCAGCTGAGAAGTCGCACATTTGAGATTCTTCAGTTTAGTTGCAGTAAATTAAATTAGAGTTCACATAAGATTAACATTAGACTGACTGGGTATCTGTGTGTAAACAGTCAATTTATAGCTACTCTAGCCAATGAAATGAATTTTGCTGGTTGTTTTGTAACACGGATACAAAGACTTACTGTGTGCGCAGGGTGAAAGCTGCACTGGTAATGGAGGTAGGCAGGTTGAGTCCCTTTGTGATTTCTCTCCAGATCTTCTTGTTGATAACCTCCACCAGGCCTCCCTTCTCTGTCACCAGCTTGTACAGCATGTACAGATCCAGGACCTGCTTGGCCATGATGGGGATGCGATTGACTGGGGTTCCTATGGAGGAGAGGAAAACCATAATATAAAATCAACACGGTGCAAATCATACATCTGAATTGGAAGAGCTTATGAATGCTTTGTGGTGGGTGCGTTTACTTCAAAGTGCATTTGTGTATCACACGTGCATGAATTTTTAACACGGACAATCCCGACGGGGAATGGAACCCATAATGCAGACAATTTCTCTGCCGTGCATCCCTGCTGAGACACATTGGCACCTAACACAGAAAATACATTTAAAGCTGCCGCAGTGAAAATGAGAAAGCAGGATGAATTCTGCATTATGCATTAATTCATCCACCAGTCAATGTTGAGACACCCAGGATCAGTTTGTGACCTCTAGACACTGATCTGAGTGCTGTCAGGACACCGGTAAGACAAGGGTGGCAGGCCTGTTGCCGGCACGGCTGTTAAATTTGGCTTGAAAACATGTTAGCCCAGTTAAGGCAATCTAGCTTGACCTGGAAAAGGAGATTTGCAAACAACACAAAGCAAAGCGGCTCTAGACTTTTGATACAGATGCATTAATCTTGTCAACAGCTTATCTGCAGCGAAGCTTGCAGGGAGCGTGTGGGGAGGAGGCGGAGGGAGGACAGCGAGGAGGGAGGAAGGGGTGGGTCGCAGTATGCAACAGAATCAAAAAGTGCAATGTGCAACAGTGTAAGCATGGAGCGGGAGGAGGGGACTGGGGATTGTGACGACCTGCTGTGGTGGGCGGGGTGGGGGTTCCTGGATAGGCCAGTATAATGAAGCTCATTTAGAGGATTGTACTAAGTAAATCCACACCCCTCTGCTGTTAGTGCTGACGGGCCCAGCGCAGGGGAGTCGCACAGATTTGCCCTCACAGCTAATGCCAGCCAATCCTTCTGCCCCTCAACAGGCTGCTCTTAACCTGGAATCAGACTCATTAATGACTTTGTAAAATAGCAGTGTGATCAGGCCATGAAGATTAGCCCTGATTCATTTTCTTAAGTTAGCAACATGTCTTTAAGCCATGTGCAAGGGGCCTAGGTGAACACATGGGCCTACATAAGTGTGGAGATCAGGAAGGTGTGCCAGCACTGTTAGGGCACTATGGCTCTGACCTGCAATACTTAATATTGGTTGTAATGTTGGTGGTGTAGGGACTGTGTCTAGAAACATAGCAGATTTCTAGAAGACAAAGGCGGGACCTGTGTTTGGGTAAGGTGGGAGAGAGCTGTAACCTGTTAATATACATGTCGCCATGGAGCAGTGGTACTCTACACATGGGGGTTGGGAAAGCTGACGAGGCTGCAACATTGAACAATCATCGTTTAGCACCAGTTTCCTCATTCTGAATGTTAACATTGCAACAATGGGATATGGGTATGGTTTTTAAGGGTTGCAGGCTAAAGAGAACAGCAACCTATGGCTAGGGTCTATACATTCAAACACAGACCAGAAAGTAATTATAGGCTGCTATGATCAGATAGCTGTAATCAGATAACGCATATAAAGCAGAAATACATGCAGGAATATAATATGTGCAGTGGAAGTAGGTACACCTTTAATATCTAATGCAACCGCCTCCCTGCACAAGATCCCACGTTTGTCAAGTTTGCAATGTCCACCTCCATTTACATTAATACATATTAGAAGATTGTATTAGATTGCATTAGTACTGGTGTACCTAATGAAGCAATAAAAATAGAAAACAGATGTCACATTTAAATGAAAAAAATACAAACTTGAAGCAAATACAACCCTCTAAACAGACCTCCAAGGCCTCCCCTCACCCTGTGAAATAAATGTAACAACAGCGCCGCAGGATACTGTATGTGTATATTAATACAGCTTGTTAAAGCTACAGAAAATGCTGTTCTGGGAAAACAGCCATCTTATCTCCAGAGCCAATTAACAATTAGCAAAACAAGAGGGCCTTTGCCAAGGTGCCAGCTTTTTTTTTTTACAGATCATTTGGATTAGCTCTGAGCTACAGAGAGCGAGGACAGGAGAGGAACAATGATTTAGTATTTAATGTCTCTGTTAAACGTCAGGTATGTATTCCCATTTAGTTATCCAATAAGAGAAATTAGCCATAATTCTTCCAAACACACATCAATTGTTTTTTTTTTTGTTTCAACAGTAGGTGGTAGCTATTTTCAAATGGGAGTCATTTCATTTTAGAATGAAATTCAAACATATTGATAAACCTTTTCAAAACCAGTTGCAACCGAGTTAAAAATATATGTAGGTAGCCTAGTATATAAATGTGTATATAAATTACAACCAGTAATGTAATAGTTAATAGGCAACTGTACAATACATTTTAAATTTTAAAAAGGTCCTGTTTTCCTGTTGATCACAAATTTAGTTATCACATTCCTGTCAGACTGAAAAGAGAGCAAACTTTATTGTGAGGTGGCATAGTGAAGTAAATGTAGACGGCAGACCTCCCACTACATCTCTGGTCAGTAGCAACATTTCCAGAACACGCAGTGGATCAAAGCACCGGGAGCGGCTTCGCTACCAGCGCCTGCCTCGTCTGTTATTTAATGCAGCGTTGGCCATCAATCCTGCATCAAACAATTAGTACAACTAGAGGGGTCAGAGATCAGCCAGGGGTTATTGATGTGTGAATTAAACTGCAGGTCAGCAGGAAGCCATGTTTTCATACTGGCCCGAACGTGAACAATGAGAGCACAACAAATGAAACACAACAGCACTGGCCCCATAGTGACAGGCCAGCAGTTAGTTAGGCTTTAATTCCCGCCTATGCTTTTATTCACTCCTTTTTCAGTGTCTGCTGTCAAATCAGATCAGATTGAATGTATTTACAAGGGACTATTTATAGAGCACATCACCACACAAAGCAAGCCAAAAGAACAGACAGGAGCAGAATGTGTGTTGTGTGTGTGTATGAGAGTAAACCAAAGAACTATCTGTATATTTTGAGAGAACCACAGGTGGTTTTGAAACCTAACAACAGCATTAATTAGTCAACACTTGTCATCAGCGAGGTTTCACATTTCACCATGGCCCGGCCCCATATGAAAGCGCTGGGAAAGCACCTTTGATAATACCATAATTGACCCAGAAATCACATTAGCAACACTTGGGCAGTTAGCTAGAGAGTTCCATAATTTGCGAGAATCAACGTGCCGCCTTGCCTTTGGTGTCCAACATCTGCTCCGTTTCCAACCCTGGAGATGTTTAGCTCTAACAGGCTTAATTAGACCAGCCCAAAACATCGCTTTTGATCACAGCAGCACAACTCCTCCGCCTCACACATAACCATATTGCTTAGTTTTCTTTAGAGAAGACTGGAGACATCATGATCTGCAATGCTACGAGACCACTTCATGGCATTAGGGCAATGCAGGCCTCAAGTAGGCAACTATTGGGTATTTCATCTCTCTGTAAAGCCCTGATTTGTCCACTCGGCTGCTCTGAGCCAATCTGTAATTGGCTGCAGGCCTCACCTCCCATCATCCTTTGCCCCGGACTGATTTTCCCCCAGGGACAGGGCCATCAGGAGCCTAGTGATTAATGGCACCAGGGGTCAGAGGTCGCTCTGGTGGGAAGTGCCGCGGCTGAGGGCCCCTGAACCACTCCCTAAGTCCTTCCTCCGACTTCCACAGTGAACACAAGAGCCACACGGCTAGACTTCAAATGATAAGGGACGAGAAAAGGGGTTTGACAAATACAGGCCTTTCAGGGATAATACTTTTGGAGAGAGTTTAATATTAGTTGATATATCTGATATTTTGTGCCGTAAATCAATATCTTTATATTCGATACATTTTGTGCCTGTGATGATTTCCCAGCAGTGTAGAAATTATTCACAGCATTTACACTATGGGGAAATGAATCTCCATTGACACACGAATGATAGTAAAACATGTTCATGCAAATTCAACTATACAGTAAAATATCTAATCAAATAAAAAGCCTTTTAGTCATCATTGCAGAGGCTGGAGACATTGATCAGACCATACACAATTTGTAATAATCACTAACACTGGCCTCATGCATTGAGCAAAACCAAACAGACTGTGACAGACAGAGACAGACTGTCCATCTGGATCAAACATTAACATTTCCCACCTCACATTGAGCTTTCTATCTCAATGACAGGACGAAAAAAGAAAAAAGAAAAAAGAAAAAGGGAACAAGGTCATTTTATCTGACCCCTGACCTATTTTTAGTAGGAAACAGCTGTTCACATTAAAGGGCCTCTATAATAAATCAATTGGATGCCTCTGACGCCAGTAGTGGTAAATTACATATCTTCTATCTGACTTCACATGATTTATGCATTTTTTAAATAATTAAGTGACAGAGCGACAGCGTTCCAGCAGACAACACACAGGAAATAAATTTTTTACTGAATGAGCATTGGCGGGTGTGAGGTTTCACTAACATCTACAGTGAAGAAAGACAGGAAAAAGGAGAAGGAGAGAAGGAAACACCACATCTACTCATGGTCTTTGGTTGCTTTTATTCTGGTGATCAATTTGAAGATTTTTCCATTGGATTATTCTACTTTTTCTGACTTTTTTTGAACACAGAAAAAGAGCAGCGTAGAGAAAAGAATAGAGAGAAATTACATAATTAAAAGGACAAAGTGTGAGAAAGAGAAAAAAAGGCATGAAGAGAGAGACAGTTTTTGCTGCCTTTAGGAGGGAAGGATGGAAGGAAGGATAGAAGGAAGGGAAAAAAGGAAGGGGGAGGTGTAGTAGCTAGCCAGCTGGAGAAAGACTGGATTACTGCTGTAAGGAAGGTGTCAGCCAACACAAACAGCCCCTGGCCTCATGGCAGTGTCTGAGTCCTTTCAGAGCACCCACACCCCAGCCACCCACCGACACCTTCCTCCCTACCTCAACAACCATATCTACACACCAGACTGGACCCAACCAGGGCTACATCTCACTCTCTGCACTTCAGACCATTTCCTTAGTTCAATTTCAGTACATTCATTTTGCTTACTGGAATGTCTGTTCGTACGAAACCTGAATGCCAAAGCAGTATTTATATCGTCCACAACAAACTGCACCAGTGAGTATTACTGCTGGTATTTCAAACTGCCTAAAGTGCAGCAATTTGTGCTTTTTTCACCAACACTTCCAATTCATGAATTCCTACTTAACATGATCCGTTGTTTTTGTGTACGTTTACATGCCCGCCATTTGTTATACTCTGCTCTGGATAATGTATAGTTTTTTTCAGTGCAGCATCCTTTTAGAGAAATGGATTAATATAGTGTTTTGTTCATATCCAACCTGAAGTAATTTATGTTTGCCACCTTGCATCCATAGTTTGGAAAATGTAGCTTTTTAGGCTGTATCAATACAGAACAGCCCAAACCCTTCACTGACATGGGACAGAGAGACACTGACAGGAGAGACAAGTGTCTGGACTCCAAATGCTAGGAGTTTACTTTATGTCGCGCAGTCCCTGGCTGTTTAGTTTATATGTTCGTTCGTCGGGGCAGCATATTGTCAGGACCCTGCTGTACGCTGGGGCATGTTTGTTTTATTTTTAATGCATGGCCAGGGACATAAAAGGTAAAAAAGCCTTGAGTGTATGGAATTTGCTATCTTTAGTCCAGGCAGAGCCACCACTCGCTTGACGGACCAATTCATATCAAGTGTTAAGATATGCACCCTCCACATAAGGGAAGTTAAATGTAACGTTACACTATAGAGACATCGCTATTCTAAGCACGAAGCTAAAGCCACAGCTGGTAGAGACGCAGACAGAGCGATAGAAAGAGAGAGCGACAGTCGTCTAATAAAGTCTATAATACAGTATGTCGGTCGATAGGCTGTATAGCATTGGCTGCATAGGTTTCCTTCACGTCATGTCAATAAGGTGCAATTAATGTGAATTGTCAGAGGGAGAAAGGCAGAAAGAGACAGACAAAGGGAGAGAGGCAATACAGGAACTAGAAAGAAATAATGACTTATCTTCTGCCAGCTGTACTTAACTGTGATGAAAAGGATTACAAAAAGCGAGGAAAAGAGAGTGTTTCCCTTGGCCTGTTAGTTTAAACTCAAAAATAAAAGACATCCTACAGAGTAAACAACACTGGGTCCCGTGAAGCCACATGTATCCATCTACAGAGACATAAAAACAATGTGCTTTATCAAGTCACCCCAAGGCATGATGTGACTATATCAACAACAGTGTCAAGTCAAGTCAGTTTTATTTATACAGTCTAATATTTCAAATCACAAATTTGCCTCAAGGGGCTTTACAATCTGTACAGCATACTACACCCTCTGTCCTTGGACTTAGATTAGAAAAAACTCCCCCCCAAAAAAAACTTTTACGAGGGGAAAAAATCCAATAAAGGGGTTCACAAATGTAAGGAAAACACAAAGGAAAGTACTGTGGATTCTTCATCTTTGCAATTCACTGACAAAACAACTGTACATATGTCAGATCAGCTCAAAAACATTAAGGGCTTTTTCACGTGAGCACACTTCATGTGTCCCTTTATTGATTAGATAAAGAATAAAACTAATAATGACTTTTAAGTAATTATCTTTATATGAGAACAACTGTCTCCTATTTTGTAGCGCAGCCTCAACTAGAATCTTTATAGGCCTGACAACTGCAATGATTAGACTAATTTCATCATTTTAGGAAGATCAAATACCAAAAGAACCTTCTCTCTCGTCTCTTCCTCCCAATTTTCCTTCTGTCTCAATAAAAAGAACAAATACTAAGGGGGAAAAAAAGCAAACATCCAATGATGGATAAGTCACTTGAAGCTATATTTACTCAGGAAACAGTGAGAGTAGCTTCTTTGTAAGAATTATTACAGTGAGCAGGCAGCCAGTATATTAAAAGGAGCTGTCTTCTGAGCACTGTCAGCCCGTGGTGTAAAACAGCCTCGCAAAACTGGCGAGGCTCCAAACAACAGCCAGAAGCTGTAAATCTCCCTGTGTGCTGTTCACATACTGGGGAGGCTGTCAGACTACAAATAATGACAGTATTAGAACTTAGATTTCACGATTAGAAGTTTGTCAAGTGTAATTACACAATAAATCTCTGCGTTGACAAGCACGATACATTTACAAGTACTGTTACCGGTTCTGTCCAGCCGTAATCTTTGGACAGTTATGCAAGTGGAGCATCTTTGATAGGAATTAGAGAGACGGAAAAGGACAGAAACAAAAAGAGAGAAACATGACTCCTTCTCCATGGGTCATGAAGATGGGTCACCTGGTGAAATAGAGGGGGAGGGGGATTGAAAAGGCTGGATGGCGCGAAAAGAGAGACGGCCTCTCCAACTGTAACCCAAGTCCCCCCGATCCCCAGAGAACCGGCAGATCAACTGACTAGACCCCAATCAACACCGGCTGATACGGGGCTGACAGAGAGATGGATGAATGGACGGTTGATGTCTCTTAAAGAGAGAGAGAGGACATCTGACATCTGAGAGGCGTAATGCTGGACAGGGAAAATGTTGGTTTTTGATATGTTTTCCCAGGATGTCTGCTCATATTAAGAAAAATGGGTCACTTTACAGGAATACACCACCAATATATTTTACTAATAGTCACTCACAGCAAGCCCAAACTAGTGAAGACTCTTCAACCAATTAAAATAATGACAGCAATACAAGTGTTACCATCTCCCCTACACAGGTGAAGTTTACTCTCCTCTACTTTGTTTTGTGCTTGACAAAAAGAAAAATGTGTGTGTGTGTATCTGTTTTTGCATCCACCCATCAAGGCACTCCACCCAGCAGCCATATTTGAAGGTAACCAACCATTAATCTGGGAACGTTTGTCTTCCGTTAGCATCTAGTTGATCAGTGAAATTGTGCATGTGGCTGATGAATTTGAATGAATGAATGTGTTATTGTGAGGCCAGCATTCTGCACACTCACTCTGTGACTAATGAATTCGATAATAACATCTCTATTGCATTGTACAGACCTACTACGAGGGGTTGATTTGACATTGCCTGACCTTGGGAAAATGTGTTTTTCTAATAACTTCATGTCGTCAGCACAACAGGCTGCACGCCTCCACTCAAACTACAACAACCAGTCAAACCATAGCATTGCATTGCTCATGTGTGCAACATGCATTTAGTGCATGAACTACATTTTTCCACCCTGGTTGCATAGCCTAATTCTTGCAAGACTTGGTTTTGTTGAAAGCTTTGTATTGCTAGTGCTGACAAAAGATCCAAGTTTCCCTTACTTATACTGCTGATTATGAGCATGTTTTCCAGAGGATCTGTTTCTTTTCTTGAATACATTTTTTCCACTACTTTCAGAACACAAACAGCCTATATAAAATTTGCCTAAATAGTATGTAATGTTAACAAAACTGATATATATATATATGGGGAAATATCTGCTCAAAGAGGTTTCCCATACTCAGTGCTACAGACATAATTTGGTCAGTACTCAAAAAATACTAAGGTTGGATACCCAGTTCTGCTACGAGGGTTTAAATGCATACTTCATTATCTCTCCTACTTGCTTAAACTGGCTTTAAAAGGCCCAAGCTGTAACTGTGACTGGACTGAAAATATCTTTTTGGCAAAATGAACTTTAGGAGCAAGCTTTAGATACGACGGCGAACAGCAGATGACAGCGAGAGGAGATTTACAGTGTGTGGTTGTTGTAAGAGGGGGGAGGTAGAATCTTTGTTGACGTGCAGTGGTTATAAACGATACAGGCCTGTATTGTGAGTTACAGTCAGTAAGGGAAAAGGTCAATGAAAGATGTTTTCTTCTTTGTTGAACTAATCAAGAACACGAGTGAAAACGCTAAAAAGGTATACAGTCAACAAAATTTCAAGATGTATTATTAACATTGACATGCTTAAGAATGTCTATCTAGTTTTTACATTATTTGCACAGATATTAAACACTAAATATTACACCCTCAATAAGAAAAGATGTTCTGACACAATGCATCAGCTAATCTTTTAAGTCTTCTTGCATCACGATTTAAACTTAACAGCTAATATATGGAATATTATATCATTCTAAAAGCTGTACTTGAAAACAGGGGTTTGTATCTGTAACCGTAGTTTTGCAAACTTGTACAGTGACGTTTGTATCTGTAAGCTTAATTCTGCAAACTTGTGCATTGAAGTTTGTATCCGTAGCCGTAGTTTTGCAAACTTGTACATTTTGTTTTCTGTCTGCAGACTCCGTTTTGCGAGTCTGCGCATTCAGACACAGGCTTGCAAACTCATTTTCACAGTTGTGGCGGCAAAAGTACTTACGCGCGTGTGCTCGCACAAGCTTACGGATTTTTGACACATTTACTACGTGGTATGTTTTGTAAACAGGGTTTCACAAAAGAATCAGACTATCTGCAAGGGAGGGAGGGCGGGATCTCCAGCTTCTGACCAATCAGTGTCTTTGGAATCGCTACGCACAACACAGTTGGCTAGTCTAGTAAGTACTTTTGCCGCCGCAACTGTGAAAATTAGTTTGCAAGCCTGTGTCTGAATGCGCAGACAGAAAACAAAATGTACAAGTTTGCAAAACTAAGCTTACAGATACAAACGTCACTGTACAAGTTTGCAAAACTACGGTTACGGATACAAACTGAGAGAGAGAGAAAGTGAGAGAAAAGTAACCCAATAGCTTGGCCTTGTAAACAGCCATCTCTGGTCTTTGCAGAAATGTCAAGAATGTATATGTCACAGCAACATGACAATGGTATGTTGTACAAATAAGAGAGATGGGCTTTGGCATCAACTGTAGATTCCTGTGATAAAACTGCAGAGCTGAGGGTCGACTTTTTCCACTCGAGTAGCTTGAAACTCAGGTAAAACAAATCTGAGAGAGAGTCAGAGAGACAAAGGGGGCGAGAGTAATAGACCATGCAGAAGAGAAACAACACAAGGAAGAGAGAGTCTATGGAAGATATACAAGCCAAAAGAGAAACATTCAAAATTAAGGTTGGTTAAATAAAGGTTAAATGAAAAATTATAAATTCAGTGAGAATGAGATCATCTGTGACCCACACTGGTGACAGTTCACTGGTCCGACTGGGAATTGCTGGTTTAAAAGGGTAAGTAGGTGGCAGTGATGTCTTCACTGGCAGGTGCAACACTGAGGGTTTCCCTCTCCCCGCTGGCAAGCTTTATAACACAGCTAACTGCTTCAATCAATGGACACCCGGATTGACATCAGCTGACGAGCCCCATTTGGAGCCCAGGCCAGCACCACGGATCAATACGGGAGGCATCAGCTGCTATAAGTCGAGGAGAAAGAGCGATATGTTGAAACAAACTATGAGATTGCGGGGGGTTGTGCACTCATCTAGGAAATTTCAACTCCCATCGATGCTAATTACTTTTGGCTTTTGGAATCTGTGACAGTGGGTCATACATTTACCTTTCAGGGATTCAGCTGATGCTCTTAATGCAGAGTGACTTACAATGAGGTCCACAGCAGAATATGCTTTAATTCCTATGTTACAAACAATACCCTGTATATAAATAAAAGAGGACTGCTAATTACTATGTTTACAACACTCACTAGTTCTTAAGGCCTTAAGCATTTAGAGGCTTTTAATACTTTTTGAGGATCCCAAGGTACAACAGAATGAAACGCCAGGAAAGGGATCACAACATACTGTATACTACAGCATGAAAAGGCCTAGTTGCAGAAGATGAAAACACGCTAATCTATTTTACCTTGTTAACTGATCATTACCTTTGTCTAAACAACAAACCACATCAACTAAAATGCCTTAGACAGGAGGCAATAACATTTGCCAACTGTGTGTTTCACGTCCATTTCTTCCCTCAAACCAAGCGTCTTGTTTTCCATTAGGTCCCTTTGCACTCAGATCTCCATGTAACGCTGCTGCAGAGCGGCACTGGAAGTGAGCTCAGGGCTATTGTATTGGTGTAGGGCTCCTCTGGGGGCTGTAATGCATTTCGTGCCATCCATCACAGGGGTGTGGAGGCCAGGAAATATTGCTTTAAGAGCACGCACAGGACACAGATGGAGAAACAAGACGCACAGATATGCAGCGATAGCAGAAGTTTGGAGAATCTGTTGATCACAGGAGAGCTTCATGTGGGAAATCAAAGCCCCCACAAAAAAAATTGGAGTGGAAAAAAGTTCAATGTTTCACATACACAAAAATGGATCTTAATGTGGCTTAATGATAATGTGAGTTTTCTTGATTTATAAAAATGTTTAGTCCTGGCTTAACTTGTATGACTCACCTAAATCTACGTTGAATAAATCAAATTAATACCAAGGATATGTCCATAATACCTTTATACTGCTTTTATAATTAATAAAAAAATATTTCTCATCATCTTTTGTCACTTTTCTTCCTTCAGTTTGTATTCATTAAAATAATTAAATCACGTAAAATTCCGTTTCTTCACACCATTTCCCCATCAAGCCTTTTATACAGGAATATTTTTCCTGAAAGCTAAATATCTTTTGCCTCATTAGGCTGTTTTCACAGTATGCCTTTTAGAAAGTTCCTGTATCACAAAGACATTGCTTGTTTGGGGGAAAGAACGCTTGCTGCTTCACTTTCAGCCATATTTCATTTTTTCTGGGTGTAATGTAACACACTCTTCATAAAACAGCTTCTGTTTTAGCTGACTAGCCCCCTCAGTCACACATCTTTTGTACAAATATAATAGTATTTGACTGCCACAATTGTTTTTCAGGGTATAGGCAAACGTATTCCACTGAAGACAAAACAAGATGCATGGCTAAACTGAGCAGCCAGTGTTATTTTTACCCTGACCGATGACCTCGCTGGGAAGCATGAATCTGCTTGAGGCCTGCACTCGTCCTCTTCCTCGCTCATTTACTTATGAGCTTGGTGATTAAGAATCTCCCAGCTCTGCAGCTTATAGACTCAAATCCCTGTACAGTATGGTCGTAATTAAAGATGGACAGCGCAGTGGCAATCCAGGGCTGTGGAACAGTCTGGCGAAATGACAGAGGAAATAACAGGGGAGGCAGCGCGGACTGGGGGGTTGGGATGAGGAGACGGAGAGAGGAAGAGACACAAAGAGTAGCACTGGTTGGCAAGAAGCAAACAAAAATAAAAAGTCCAAAGAGATTTTAATCTAACATCTCCCGACACACCCTCACACACAAAACATCAGGAAAACTACTATTTCCTTTTGTTTTGAAGGAAGAGACGAGCATAACCACCGTAGATGTGCTCGTTCCACCAAAGGCTGGGCTGTAATTTGCCAGCCAACGGGTGGAGTTTACCAAAGGCAAAGACCATCTCAGCCCGCATACATATCAACACGGTCACCACCAAATCTTTGATCACAAATGCAGTGGAGGATGTGTACAATAAGAATAGTTTGGCCTCTTCTTTTGGAGTCTGTCTCGGGGTAATGATTAGAAAGCAGTGGTTGGAGTCTGTGTATCATTTGGGTCCCCACCCTTTCCTGAGAGTAGGGACCCTTTGCTGCCAGTGCTGGTCTTTCTTTCTATCTGCTTGCTGAGCTTGGTCAGCTTCAGCCCACTGACTTTCAAAGTCAGTGCTTTCAAAGGGACATGAAAGAGCGTGGCCTTGTTTCTATACACAAGCTGGCCGATGCCTCCCTTAACCTCCCCTCCGTCACCCTGGCACCACGTCTCAAACTGTGGTCTCCATGTCTGCCCTCTTCATCCTTCATCCTCTCTTTTCTCCCTTTTCACACATACAGACACGCGACGGTCACTCCCTTGTCTGCCGTCCGTCAGCGTTGCCCTATCAAAAAGGTTGGCCCCCACTTATTTAGAGATCATTAATCATCCCGTGTAGGACAGGAGGCCCCTTAATCCAGCCCCCCACCCTCGGCCTCACCAAGCAGGCCACAGCATGGCCCTCCACCCCTATCCCCCATGGTGTTATCAAGTTTCAGTGGTTGTAACTGTAGCACAATAAACAGAGGGGGGAGGGGAATGGGGTGGGGGCAAGGGAGGAGGAAGGGGATGGAGACAGAAAGAAAGACAGACAAGAGAGGACAAAATGTCATTTCCTAACTAGATTTTATTGTTGCATTCTATGCCAAACATGCTTCTCGGGCTTTGAAAACTGCATCCACCTTGAGATTGCATCCTTAATGAGTCAGAATCTAGAAATTAGCTGAAATAAATTTAGCAAAGTTGCAGCTCAGAAGGTCGATCTCAAATGAAAACCGTTTCACCCGCAATCCGAACACTAAAATTCAAACACTAAATCCACACTCAAATGGACAAATGTGCTCACAATACCCAGTGTTTTTGTTGTTTAACCAACCAGGTGCTGCCACTTTCCAGAAGTTGTGGGGTGTTAACTAAAAGGAAAATGAGGCCATATCAAAGAGCCAGAGAATGTTCCTATTGTAGTGTGGTGTTTGTACAGAGGGCCCGCCTGTTACGAGGGCCAGTGTGAGGCTGACCGGGGGAGTAATATAATGCATACATGGATCCCCCAGAGCCCATTCATGGTGTAATTGGTGTGGACAGAGCGCTCGGTCTCAGGGTTACAGTTAGGGAACTTCCTCTTATGTCCTGCTGGGAGGCCACTCTTCCCACAGAACAAACACTGCAAGAAATATCCAGCTTGGACCTGGATGTGAAATTCTTGTTTTTCTTAAAATTAGAAAAAAGAACAGGCAGAGACATAAGCTATTTGAATTTGTTTTTCAAATATAAGTGGTCTGCCCTTCTCATCTTGTCTGTAGCAAATAAAAAAAAGCAGGGTTTATTTTTTAAGTTCTGAAGGACAAATTACACTAAATTATTGACTTGCTCAGTTTGGAATATAGTCCAAACGAAAGCCCATGTTTTGCCCGTAAAAACATTACTGGCAGCCACAGTGGAGATTTACAGGAACAAACGGAGCAGAGCCACTGCCAGTAGGTTTAACTGTCAAGCTGCAGCTAAATGAGACATCTTCATTATAATCATTACCATCTCTCCTTCCTCTAATTCTATACATCTCTCCAGCCCCATCAAGACCACTGCAACTTAATGGCACAGACAAGTCCGGCTTACCACTTTATTACTATTAACAGACCTAAATCTAAAGCGTAGAGATTTTCCCCTAAAATAACTCCAAAGCAGTGATAGCACACCATGTGGTCCCTCTTAAGCTGAATCTACACTTCCCATTAAGAGTGTCACACTGGGATGGATCTAGCATTTGCTGACCACGACGTGTGGGGTTTTCTGGCTGGAGTAGAAGGAGCTAAAACACTTGTCTTTACCGCCCCCGTTGCCCCCTCCCTTCTGGACTGGTGATTTCACTGAACAGGAGCCTCTCTCTCTCTGGCTCTGTCCATCACAGCCTGTGGCCATTAATCATCTCAAGTGGACAGCGCTGACAGGCAGTTGGCTGCATCACTCTTTTATTTTCTTCCTCTTTTTTTTCTTTATCGCGCACCCGTAGTTCCCGCAGCCTCACTTACACCCCCCCCCCTTGGCCCCAAACCCCCCATCCCAAATGAGAAAGTGGCCGGGTGTGAAACCAAAACAAACATTCACCCATCTGCTTAATCGAAACCTTTGAGGTGGTTAATGGCGTCGAGCCAGCGGCAAAGCTTTTCTCTGCGCTCCCAGTGGGGGTGAGACAGCAGAACCTGTAATGGATATGACGAACAGTTACTGTATGTTGGCGTAACTCACAACGGCTAATATCCTCCACCCACACTCCTCCAACATGAGCAGCCCCATGCATTTACATTACATTTACATGTCAGGCCATTAGCTGATGTTTCTATCTGCAGCGAAAGACAGGATGTCTTCTACAGTAAAATAAAGCTCTTAAAATTACAAGCAACAAATCGTATGGAGGTCAATGGTGAAAGCGAAGGGGGCCCCGGCAATGGATGTTGGAGTAGTCAGCAAAGAATTAAGAGCCAAGTAAAAGGTAGAAAGGGTTCGTATGCGTGTCTTCTGCCATTTCTGTAATGCAGAGCCCATCAATGGGCCCCTTTACGCACAGACAGGATTTAGGACAGCTGCTAAAATTCCTCAACCATTAACACACACACACACACACACACACACGTGCCTGTTTTTAAGCGCTGAGGCAGGAAATGGGAATCCCTCGTAAGTTTTCCTTCCGCTGTTGCTTTCCTCTCAAGGCCTTGAGGCCCCCACGACGAGGTGGGAAAAAGCACTTCACCATTTGTCTCTCTCCATCCAGAGACTCCACTGGATTTCACTTAACCTCCGCTTCACAAAATGAAGCAGTATTTTCGAAGCATTCTGGGCATGAGGTCAGTCAAATGAAGAGGCTGGCATTTCCCACATCACCAGTCAGTTATTACCCCTTCTTCCACATAGCGACATTAAATTAAAAAGGCTTTCTAAGTACTCTTTCATTAAAAAAAAAAAGAGTGCAATAATTTTGACCCCATATCTATAAAGTGAAATTGAAGGAGGCGTAAACGCACAGTAATTAGAGGGTGGCATCATCAAGAGCTTAGTGAGGCTTGCTCTTCGTCTTATATAGTCTTGGCACTAAGAGCAAAAAGGGAATCCAGCCAAGCAATTTGTTCCCTGTGATTAAGACTCTGGTTTGAGAGACAGCAGAGGTCAGCCAAGTGCCTCTTGTCTTAAGGGAGGGGGGAAGAATTCACTCTAGAGTAGCTGAAATTATACCCTACCCCTCCTGTGCAATGGCTGCATCAGGTCTCTAATGTCAATAGCACCATCCCTGTCATATCCTGCATCCATATTTGAAGCAGCGTGCAGTTTAATTTTCACCTTTCCAGTTCTGTGAGAATGTCATTTTGTTCTGGTGCCATTCACTTTCCCAAATGAAAACACTCGAATAAAAAAAACCTACTTTAATTTCTCACAATATTCTTTTTCCTTTGCCTCGTCACACTTGTGTATTATAGATGAGCACTAGTTGTATTTGTTCCAACTGTTGTCAGGCACTGACCCTTGCGCTCCCTCACTACTGGTCACTTGTACTGATGATGATACAGGAACTTGATCCATGCAAGCCCATTCCAGTTGCACTCGCTATAATTCCCACTGGAAATGTAATTCAGCTAAACAAGTTAAACAAAATGTAAAATCACAAAGAGTACTCATTTTCAAATCAAAATTGTTATCAGTGAATCAGCATTTTTGTTTTCTTTGCTTTGAGGTGGGATGGTTTTACAAGCTAATTTGTCTCTTTTTTTTTTTAAATCAATGTTATTATTCACTCCATATTTGTGTTGCTCAAAACACAACAATGGGACGATAAAAAGAGACACTTGAAAGCCAACCCTATTTTTTCCTGCCTTGAGCAAATGCTAATTTAGTGAAAATAATGTGACGTTGCACACTGTAATCAGCCAGTTATCTGCTGTCAGGTGGCATTTTAATCAGCTTGATGGATTTCTCTGTCTGACCAGCATGAGTAAAGGGTCAACCAACCACTCCCGGCGTCTGCCACTGGACAGAGATGCTAACAGGGCCCTGACAGATCCTGTCCCTCCCTCCCTCTGACTTGGCTTAATTCATCACCCTCCAAACAAGACCTCCGGGTGCTTAGACCAGACCAGACGCTCAGAAGCTGCTGCTGCTCTCATGAGTGTGAGCCTGCCCACACAATATCCATAGAAGTACACACACACGAACGTCAATGCACATGGACCCATCCACACACATGTACGCACCATCATCATCCGTCACAGTCTGACAAAACAAACTATGCATCTCATACGCACTTGCATACATATCACCCATCATGGCCTGTGACAAAACATAATGAAGTATGAACCCCACACACACACACACACACACACACACACACACACACACACCCCATCATCACCCATCACAGCCTGCCAAAACATAATGTAAAGTATGCACCGCTGTAATAACATTGTGATTCACCTTGGGAGGTATCGCTCAAGCCATGTAACTTGCTTGGCAACAGATTTGACTGATAAAAGACTAAGTGCATTAGCTGCCCTGGTCAGAGGGGTCTTGTAGGTAGGCAGTGTCAAAGCTGCACAAGGTCAGCTGAGCCTCCCCACTGCCAGATCCTCTTGGCTCTGATACCGCAGAACCACAGGATCAACGGAGGCAGAGCTCACCTGCTGACCTCTTAAGGCCTTTACTCTGGGGAGGGGAATTAGTAAAGGATTTCTTAGCCAGTGAGAGTCAGTGACATGGCACACTTGACAACCATGGGCCATGCAAATTTGTTTGGAAGACCAAAGCCATACAGGAAACAACGCATATATTATTATATTAAGTACCTGTATCCTTGCATAGTTTCTATGGGCTCTAACAATTGTATGACCAAATAAACTGTGTGTGCTGTGGGCCTAACACCAATCAATCTATAGTAAAATTCCAGATGCCCTGTAAAAAAATAGCAACCCCTCCTCACACTGAGACAGGAAATGACTCTTAAGAAATGGAAGTCGTGTGGTATTTGCTTTTTCCACATGGGCAGAGGGTGAGGAATTAACTCCAACCGTTGTCACGTGTGGCGCTGTAGATGCCTCAAGAGTTAAGAAAGCATAGATATGAGGTTATGAATTTAAAATCTAAAGTCTACATGATATAAAAAGCCTGAAACCATAGAGCTAAACGCAGACATTTCAATCAGGAACCCACTGACAAAGTACACTTCAACAAAAACTCTATTGTCACCACTGTAACATGTAGAAACCTCTAAGGGAAACATGTTTGCAGATAATGACCCTTATGTACTTAGAGAATTACTTGAATCGCATCGAAATCCCAACTGAACCTCCAATTTTTAAGTGTATGCCAAACTGCTGGATGTGATGCAAGTAAAAGAAAATCCATGAGCGTGCAAGAGAAGTGGCACCTGCTGCTTAATATCATGTGGATTTCCGGAGAGTAATCTTACCTCTTTTCTGCATGAAGGTGAAGAGGTCATCCAAAAACTCCTTCCTTTTGGGGTCAGTGTCCAGTTCATACAGCTGGAAGAGAAAACAGAAGCTTATTCGGACCTGGTGCATGAACTTGTCAGTTGACCACTGCATGTAGCCAATAGTCACCTGTAGTTCTTGCCGTGTGTCACTTTGAGTGCAGTTTTCATTTTTCACCTCTGCCCTTTCTTGTCTTCTTCCAACACGGCTGATGCCAGTGTAAAGCAAAGAAAAACCTTTCAATTGCACATTTTTTTTACAGACATATTCTCTATTTGTGCTGTTTAATAAGATTCACAGTGGCGTGAAAATGTTTGGCCAGTTTGTTTTGTTTGTCTCCGCAAGGTTCTTTGCAGTACAAATATCGACTAGGTATTTCCTCTCGCATAGGCACAGAACATACATGCATGTCAACGGCCAGTTGACCATTGGCCTGTTACCTTTGTTGCTCAAACGCAACTTTTAACTGAAGAGGTGAGGCAAAATGAGGCGACACATCAGTCAGTCTGGAGAATGCTTCAAAAGATTAACCTATTTAGAATTTCCACAAGTTTGACTTTCATAAGAATTAATGTTATTATGTAATTGTGCAACGGTTTCCTGTTTGGTTGTTTAATGACTGAACCCACTGAAGCCAACCAGTGAGACAGTGAGGTCTCCAAACGCTTACCTTAGCAAAGTCTCTGGATGCCTCTCCTCTTCCTCTGGCACTGTCGGCCTCATCCGCCCAGCCAGCATTCCCATTCTACAACAGACGAGAGAGAAAACACAGACAAGGTCAGTAAACAAACAGAAAGTGGTTACAAACACGTATAGAGGGGACCCAGTCTGTAGTGGTCTCATATCATTACCTATCAAAAGTAACACAATTATCTATTATCAAGATTATTGTTTTAGCGATTTACCTTTATTTGATCGTGACAGTAGAGAGACAGACTGGAAATATGGAAATACGGGGAAAAAAATGGGTCATGCAACAAGGTCCCTGGCCGGAACTGAGCCGGGACGTTGCCTGGTTCCACCGCTATTTTAGTTGCAAATTTGTAATTCTTAAGAGCGGACTTTGACCTCCAACGTTTTTTCTAAAATGTGTTAATTTGATTTCTTCCTGCAAAGATGACAGCAGGTTGACACTGACTGTAGGTCAAAAAGTTAAGTTCATGTCGGTCTAAAAAAACGGAGTAAGTAAACTGTAAGCTAGTTAACAACAACTGTTAACAACAAATTCTGCAACACAAACACATGAAAACTAATATATACTCAAACTCCAAGAGTGCATTTTTCCAGGGGTTGGAGTAACCTCTGGAGTTATTGTGCCCCTGAGCTCCTGTGTCCCCCTCCCCCTCCATCCTCAAACATCTCCATTTGACCTAAACCATCTGCATCTGGGCCTGCCCTGCCCCCACCCATGTCTTCCGACCCAGCTGGATACAAGGGCCCCCCATCCCTCAATCTTAACGCAGCTGTGACGGGTGGCCAAGTTCATGGAGTGTAACTGGCTGTCAGGAGGGGCCAGGGGAGGGTGGGCTGGTCAGTAGCCTTAGCGCACACACACACACACACACACACACACACGTGCAAAGGCTGATCATGGCAACGTGTATGTTTGTGAGTGGGGGAGCAATGGCCCCACAAGACGGGAAGGAAGGAAAATAGGGGCAGAAAGGGGTGCACGGTATGTGCCGACCAGGAATGTCTCCTAAAGACAAAACCTATAAAAGCATCAGGAATCAAAACAAGATCCATTTGGAGGGGGACGTTAATAGCTGCAGCCCAGGGTCTAGTTTCAAACAGGAGCCCATTGGTCAGTGGCAATTACAAGGCCTGAAACGAGAGCCGGCGGGGCAAAGGTTGTCAAGGCCCCTGAGAGCCAGTCATTTTCACCCTCTCACTCTCTCTACGTGTAACGCATGTCAACATTCATGCTCCCTAAACAAATACTCATCAGCCTTGCAGCCCCACTGCAAATGGTATGTTTAAGGGTGGAGTTAACATCGAACAGCTAGCGGCCTCTCTTCCATATTAAAACAAAAAAGTCTCCAAAATAGTAAACTTATAGAGCGGTGCGGGAATGAGTCCTAAAACCCAGAAATGAGTTAGCATTTTTGCACTTCCAGTTGGTTCCCTCATCTTGAAGTCAATGTGTTTCTGAATGGGTTTTTGGTTAGATGCCTGAAATAAAGTCTGTGGTTAACACAAGCTTAAGAGATTTTGTTCCCACTCGTGAATTTTGAAGCTTTTACGTGTCTTAAAAAAGGCGGTTGCTAACAAGTGGCTAAGTGATACTACAGAGGTTGTCGGGACATCAACGTCATCACGCCGAACACAGAAACTCATCTACTCACTTGTCCACCTTTACAGCCTCGTTGTGTTTATACTCACACTCTTGCAAACTATTCTAACTCAAACTTTCTGAAAGGTTTTTGTAGAAGAGGTAAGTGCACAAAACCAAATTACAAGTTGGAAGCTTAGTGGTGGTGACGTTGAATGTTTTTAGCCTAATGCTAGCTTTTTACTTCTAGCGATTGCATTTCAACAATCAGTGGTGTTCATTTGTGAAGATTATGTTGCTGAAAAAAAAGTATCATAAACTGTTGTTTGCCACAGAGCTTATTTTCTGCAATAAACCAAAATCCAATGGAAAAATTGGCTTTTTTGTCAAGGGAACCAGGGTGAACTTCCGGGTTGGCCTACAAAAATACCAGTAGATTGGCTTCTCTGCAGATATCTTGTGTTGAAAATTACAGCTCATTCCTTATCAAAAATACATTCCGCTGTCGACGTACTGCGAGATGTATAGTACATCATGGAGATTACAACAGGGTCATCGTGTGAAGGTAAATATACAGTATAGTACTTTTGGAGGCCTTATAGACCTTTGCACACAATTTGACCATCTCTGTTAATCTTTAACCATTATAAATGATTATGGCAGAAGATAATTCAGATTACAGCCATGTATAATCTCATGTGCTTGCTCTTGCATGAAAAAAACATGCTGGATGTTCCCTGTTCAATGGCCCACAGATCGTCACTGTGTAATCTTACTGACAGTAACCAAACAAGCTACTACAACCATAAAGCTGCATGGGAAACACCATCACTCTGCTTGTTAGCAAGTGCACTCGGCTAATCTTACAACAATTCCACTCCTAATACCGGTGTTTTAATAATAGTTAGATAAACCTGTGTGTGTGTGTGTGTGTGTGTGACTGTCAGCTGATAAAGCCATAGAATCCGTTAAAAACAAATATTATTTATAGAGCATATTTGCAACAACAGTATGACCTGCATGTGTACATATAGGACACACTGATAGATATACTAACAGTGACCAACACTAGAAGGAACTCCCAGCTCACCAGAATCAGATGTGACTACACAAGAGTAGGCAATAGCTGCTGGGTTACTGGCCTTGGATTTGTTATGTGTTTACACACAAACCATACGCACACCTACACGCACACACTCATGCCTCCCTGAGGGACATTCTGCCATGGGAGCGCAGGGGTCAAGGTGTTGCTAACATCAACAACAAAGGTCTAAAGTGACATAACGCCACTGTCCAGTCAGTGTCAGACAGTCACAAAAGTCACATGATGCTACACAAGTCTATTACAGCAAATCTGAGATGGTACTTTAAAATGCTGCTGTTTATGTAGACAGAGGTGGGGGGATGAAGACAAAATGAATAATTTTATAATTATGAACACATTATCTTGATAACCATATGTTGGATATCAAGATAATTGTGCCACAATTTTAAAAATCACATAGTAAAATGTTAAAATCACATTGGTTCCGCTGAATCAAATTGTTTTATTACAGTATACTCTAGAAAACATCTCACACTGAGATAGATCACTCTCCAAGCAGCCATCCAATTTAAACAAAACAACATAACCACTCCAGTTTGATCTAACAGACAGGCGACCAACTACTGTAGATTTGCTTTGACTTAAATGTGGAGTGCTCTCTTGTACCGAACAAGGACTGCCAGTTGGTCCTCTTCCACTGCAGTAAAGTGTAGAGGGCGAGCTGAGGCTGAATGGCTGCAATGATGAAAAGGACAGATGGCGGTAAAGATAAAACCAAACTACTGTAGCACTAACTGCTATGTGAGCAACAGGGATAGGCTTTAAAGGTTATTTTCAATTCTTTTAAACACACAGTCTTAACCAAAGCAACTCACAACAACCAAGAAGGTGACTGCAATAAAGACACGTCTGCATTAGGGTGGCAACTAACGATTATTTTTACGATTAATTGATTCATCTTTTAGTCTATAAAATGTCAAAAAAGTTGTGAAAAATGCTCATCACAATTTCCTAGAGCCCAAAGTGACGTCTTGCTTGCAAATTGCTTCTTTTGTCCAACAAACAGTCCAAAACCCAAAGACTCTTCATTTACTGTCATAAATGACAAAGAAAAGCAGCAAATGTTTGACATTTTTACTCGAAAAAAATACTGAAACGATTAAATCGATTATCAAAATAGTTGGCGATCATCTCTAGAAAACCCTTCGCTGGCTGGTTAAAAAAAAAAAACCCACAGTAATTGGAACATGGGAGCCGTTAACCATGAATAGACATGTTGGCTCTTGAATTGGGACCTTGGTCAGCAGAGGAATGTTAACACTATGTTGCTATTTTGTCAAGTTAGAGTGGATACTGATGTTTTGGGACCACTCCTTATGATCAGTCACCTCAGCCCCTTCATCACTTCCAGCGCTCCCCCACAAATGACTCCTTTAAAAAAAAGAAATTCCCACACCCTAACTACTCTCATGTACAAGGCTTGGCTTGCCTGATAAAATTCGTAATTGTTTCGAATGAAGTGTTTAAAGCTTGCATCTTTATGTTTATGTATGTGTATTATAAGTGCCTTTGTTACTGCAGTATACATGTTTTTTTTTTTTTAATTGTTTTTACATTTTAGTCTCATAGCCAGACACTTGAGAGTTTATTTATCCAAACTACAATTCAATTAGGTCAAATTAAATGATAATATTCAAATGCAGCATTAAACATGTCTGTGTGTGCGTTGCATGCTAGTGTGTGCTGGGTGTAGGATGAAGAGAAGCCTTCATATGTTTAAGCAGTCCATGTTTCCTGTCTGTCTCTCTGTCTCTCTCTCATGCTGTTAGCGGGTTTACTGGCCAGGCATTGGGTGGCCTAATCACATTATGGCCATACGTGACTGACTGGCGCAGGGATATCAGGGATAAGAATAAGGTTGATGACCAGAAGTGAGCTGTAGCTGGTCATCGCTGGGGGAGGGAGGGTTGTCCACACGTTGACGTACAAACAGTACCTCTGTACCTAAAAACATTATCTCTGTGGAAATGTTTTTTTGAGTGGGTGGTACCCTGAGGTTCATGTGGGTTGCCGAGATGGTCACCACTAAATATTCATACGTTTTCATTTGGTATTATTCTGTAGAGGGTTTGTTAAAATGGGTCATTTTTCAGATGGGGAAGATTTGGCTTAATTTTATATTTATATTTATATTCCTTTCCCTGAAACACTTTGAGCTCCCCAGTTGTGAGATCCATGCATCTGGATTGTGCATTCATGTGACATTATTGTGGCACATTACAATGGACAACCTTCCATCTGCAACAAGTTGACACATTCTTTGCATATCCCTCCATCTGCATTGGACAAACTGCGCAACACACGCCGATGCATAGCTTGGGGCTAATTCTACAAAGCCATTATAGAAAGATGTCTGGAGTAAGAGCCACCATTTTAGTGAGGCCAGGCATGCCGGAACAAGAAGGGGTTAATGGCTGCTGCTTGGGGAGTGGGGGATGGATGGCATTGATTGCTCAGGATGTTGACAGCACTTCTCCAATTTGATAGTGGAGCTGTTATTAGATGAAGAGGCTTGCTCTTAATAAAAGCATCATGTGATTTGCCTTCGCTCTTCAAGCAGGAGGTTGGGCGGGCTCAAATAGCAGCCACTGAGCTGAGGAAAGATTCACTGTGTTAGACTCACTTTGGGGATCATCTCAGGATAATAAAAGCAGGGGGAAAAACTACATTTCCACACATGCTTTGAAAAAGGTCAGCATCCAATTGCATACTGTGTGGGTAGCGTTAAAGCTATCTATGTGAAGTAGGTCACTTTCATACTGTAGATAACAGGCTGGATGACTCTTTCTGCTGGTGGGATGGCAGAAAAAACAAGCGTGGCTCATGTGAAATGTGGAGTAAACCTGAAAAACAGTTGTTGTTTTGCAGCCTGCCAGTGTGATCCTGCGGCCTAAACGAGGCCTAATAAAGAGAGACACGTGTCTCTGCCCTGTTAGCAAGCTACTGTCATGGCTCCCTGTCTCCCACCCTACACAGCTCCACACTGCAGACCAAGTCCCCTGGGCCACAGCCATTGAACAGGAGGCCCAAATCAATAGCCCTGGATGTGCAAACACAGGGAAGTCCCCAGCCCCCTCCGGACGCAATCTCACAGCACACGTCAATATTCATCATCCTCAGTCATCTACCGCCGCTACGCCAGGGAAACTGAGATGAGGGCAGGATCACAGCTCCCAGGGTGACCTAACCCTTTCCCCTCCAACAAGACACCCTAACTTTGACTAACACAGTGAAGGTTGCCATGGGAAACCCTCATCAAACAAACAAACAAAAAAAAAAACAGTGTAAACAGCCACACTTATCCTCAATAAAAAATACATGCACATACAAGGAAAATCCCTATAGCAACCCCCGGGCAGTAAATCAAGGGTAACAAAATGTAACTGTGCTCTCAGTGTGAGCTCTGCCAGAATAGACGCAGGAGGGAAGGGGACTTTAGTGAAATTCACCAACATTCCTGTACACCTGTAACAGGACCTCACAATAACAGGAGAGCCCCCCCTCTCATCCCACAGGTACTCTTAACATCTCATTCCCGGACTAATCTTTTTTAGCCAAATTGCTGCCTGTCAAAACAGTTCAGCGAGGGAAATCTTTTAAACAGACACAGTGGCAGTAATTTAATCACAATCAAGGCCTCCAGCAGAGGTCTGGATCGCAGCCAACAATAGTGATAGCCAGAAAAGAGGCTACACACATGCTTAGTAGTTAAACTTGCTTATTGTGTACATTTGACTAAAAAGCCATTAAAGCTACTCAGGGTGCAGGTTCCTCTTTTTAAAATGTAAAATGTACTGTAGTAACCCGAGACAGATACAAAGACAACTTTCTAGGCATTTGCTTTGTGCACCTATTTGTGAAGAGAACTGGATCTGTGATTAAAGCAGATTACATGTACAGTAGTAAGCCTGTTCCCTCATCTACTGGAGAACGAGAGCCCTGGTGCCTTTAGTTTGAGACCATCTGCGAAGTTGCCTTCATGCTCTCAAAGAAAGCGAATCTGCTTCCTCTCAGCATGCCTGTAAAAACGAGCATGGCAGGGGGCAGCAATTTCTAATCCAAATCAAATAATTGGGGCCTTGATCCCACAGCGGGACTCCAGGAATCATTTATAGTGCCTCTTGCCGTGGGGAGGGGGTGACGGGTGACGGGTGAGGGGTGAGGGGAGGGTGCATTGGGAGTTGGGCTGAGCGGATGGCGTCCTTTATCTGCTAACTACTGTAAAGGATCTAATGGTGAGCTGCCCATACGTTACCGCTAACAAAGTTTCTGGCTAATCGTGATTCCATGTGCGACAAAAGGGAAGTAAATCTCACTGCCACTTGGGAACATATGGTAGAGTTCCTACTTACAAACAGATCCACTGCTGATTCTCTGCTCTCATTAAGGATTATTATGGAGCATAAAAAGGGTCACATATCACATAAGAGGAGGCTGGCAGCAGAGAATAGGACCCAGGGGGCATTCCTGCCTCTGAGTGTCCAGTCATGTCTGTAGCTGGAAGAGATTTCTGGCTTTTGAGGGAACAGACAAAGTGGCAGGGACAAGGGGCTAAACGTCCAGGGGCAGAACGTGTTGCTACCTGCCCCGGTCTCCGCCGTGCTGCGCCTCTAAAAAAGCCACTGAAACACAGGCCTCCAGGCAGGACCACCCCTCCCTCCATTAATCACTCCAATTACAAAGCTGAAAAAGAGAAACAGAGGAAAAAAGAGGGGGGGGTTCAAAGATAGGAAGACAGAATACTGAAAATAGGCAGACAGACAGATACAGGAAGAAGAAAAACATACACACTGATCAACACACTTTTTTACCTCGTCCAATTTCACACACACACACAGAGAGAGAGAGAGAGAGAGAGAGAGAGAGAGAGAGAGAGAGAGAGAGAGAGAGAGAGAGAGAGAGAGAGAGAGAGAGAGAGAGAGAGAGAGAGAGAGAGAGAGAGAGAGAGAGCATGCTGTAAAAGAAAAAGGGGTGGATCCGCATATTTAGTTCCTGGGTAAACACGTCTGCTGGTGACCAGCAAGTCTGGTTTGCCAAATAAACTCACTGCATTTGTTCAGCTCCAACCCCTTTCACCAAGACACCACATTCCACAGGCAGAGGCCCCCTCCCCCATTACACTAGCTGGCCCCTTTCGCTGCCGCACACAAATGCAATGTTTATAGGCTGCTATGGCCAGAAGTTCACACTCACTGGTTCAAAGACCCTTTCACAGGCAGAGCAAACATTTTAGTGAATCACATCTGTGCCACCACATACAGTACTCCATGAGTTAACCCTTTCCTGTAGTGTTTCTGGCCTGTAAGAAACTAGACCTCAGACAGCAGATTTTCCAACTAAACTATGCACAGACTTGCACAGGGCCCCCTCAGTGCCCCCTCACTGATAATTTGATTTGAAGCTATTACTTTTGCTCTGTGAAGTGTACAGTGACAGATATTAAGTTGTCTCAAATATGCAAAGCACTTATTTAACACAGACACAAATACACATCCTCATAGCACATTAAGGCTAAAAGAATTGCACAATTAAACCACATTTGTTGGGGCCCATTGTAATCAACGCTGCTTTGAGCAAGAAGCTATACTGCTGCATTCAGGTCTAAGCAGCTATTAGCTGTTTCTTCTGGGTTAAAAGCTTTGGCTAAAAATACCGTGCATATCTCACATCTTTCAAAGAGCAAGCATCCACTTCACCCCCATGCTAATGGCAGCTGGAGACATCACACAGACCTGATAGGCCTTTATATACATTCTCATTATACTGACAGCTCCGGGAACTTGATACATTCACAATCAACAAAAAACCTTCACTACTATTAGGACACATCACATCTAATTACATATGAAATGACAGAGGTCACAACGCCCGCAGTCAGATGGGTAAATGACTTCTTTGTCTGGCGTATGGCGGTGGGGCAAAGAGGTATGGGAGGGCCCGAAACCAGTCCCGTTATTCTCAGGGTTTCCTCCATCAGGGAAGTTGGTGTTATGACTATCTCTCTGAATCTGCTGTATCAAATGTTCAAACCATAAGCGCAATTCACAGCTTTCTGTAGAGTCTAATCGATAGGGAGCGATTTCCCCGTTCAGAGCCAGAGGTATCTGTTTCCTCTCAGCTAGTGTTAAGTGTGCAGGGGCATTCCACCTCTGACAGGCCAGTACCCCCCAGGGACCCGGGCTGGGATGGTGCAGCCCGTCACGCATCTGGAGCTCATCTCCAGGGGCCGACAAGCCACTACATCTCTACTGGACGCTCGAAAGACAGCAGAGGAACCCAAAAACTTGAAAAGAGCAACCAAACCATACCAAACTCTTGGTTAGTGTGGGAACCACTGAACCAAAACTTAAGAAAACAAACATCCAGAGGGTCAATTCACTGTCATCACTGTGGAAGTCATGCAATCATTATGCAACCATTATTAGCCAGCAACTATCAAGTTCACTGGTTTATAATGTTAGCCATCCTGTGAAATAGTACCTTAAAACGTCTTTTTTCATTAGTCATTTACACTTTTTGACAGGTTTGAAAATGAGAACATAGTTTTTGTAACTCAACACTGCAGTTGGATGTGACCAACAAAGTAATTATTATGTGCCATGGTAATATGGATGATATATGATCCTTGCATCACATCGGAAGCTAATGGTAGCTAATTAGCAGAGCTAAGAAGCTCCAACAGACAAACTGCACAAAGTCTAGGCATACTATATTTGCAAACTGGCCCTGAATAGTGTGTTAACCATCCATATACACTGTACTTGTCTGTCAGCTAGGTTAGCTTCACCTGGCAGGCCACTTAAAAGCAAACCCATTTTTGTATGAAGAATTAAAGACGTAGCCTACAAATGTAAAATAAAAATAAAAGTTCAAGTCTTACTGGTTTTTATTACGAGAATATGAACATGGCAATCATTGACATAGCCTACCTAACCAAGTATGCAAACACAGGCCATGTTATATACTCTGTAAGTCTGCTTTCTACATCACCTGGTTTAAGAGGAAATTATATTTGGCAGGTAAATGATTATGCTTAGTCAAACTAGATATTTAAATTGTTGACGTCCTCAAGATACAGAACCCACTTAAAGTAGATGCTTGCTTAATACTAACTTCATGCTGCAGTTCAGTCCACAAACAGACACCACATAAGTCTAGTTTATATGATCAGATAATGATTAGATAAAATTGTAATGACTTGCATGGGTAAACTGGGTTGTTGCAGCAGCAGGGAATATGATATAGATAACAGAGCAAACAGACTGTACTGAATGTAATACAACAGCACCAAAAGCACATACTGAGAATAGCACAGCCAATAAATGCACACAGCATTTCCAATGACAGATTCACAGGTAAGCAGATGTTTGCACAGTACATGGTTCACATTCACTCGCCCTTATTTAGATTTAATTAAGCTCCTATGGTGTACAGCTAGTCTTTATGCCATTATTGTTATATATGCTGTATGCCAACTCCATAAAGCAAAAGTAGCTCTATTTGATGATCTAATTTGCCGTCACAATTTTTAGATGTATGCTCACTCATGTAAAGTGCACATGCGTTACTTAATGTCGGACTCCAAAGTATGATTGATCAACTGAGAACAACACTGCCTCCAAATGCATTAGACTTTGTTCCAATTTTGTGCTATCAATCATTTAGTAAATGTGGTTACCACTTTATTTTTTTAAACAAATGATCCGACCACACGTTCTCCTTGTGCTGAAAGTGTGGAGCTTCCTCAGGTTTTCTAATCACATTTATTTAGCGCAGCAAAACCTGAGATGTCTTTGTTTGACCAGATGGCTTGCTAATCAAGGCTGGCTCTGCTGGGGATTGGGGCATCCCAAATCTGCCACAAACATTATTGAACCACGCTCCACGTTAATATGCTGATTTTTGTTAGAAAAGATCAGATACACACATTGTGTGAATTTCAGACATAGAGAACCACACTCAGTATTTGCTTGAGATTAACGAGGCGAAGCAAGATTACATTTATGTTGTCAAATAATTAAGTGCAAAGGAATCATTCTACACTACATCTCCATCACACGGAGGGATACCAAACAATGGAGCACCATTTATGATAACCTCCTCAAGCCACAACATATAGTTCTTATAACAACCTACATTCACTGTAGCCCCTGCTGTTAATAATTCCATTTTGTGTTCCACTCTTTAATCATTTACTAACATGGCTTTTGAAATTATTGACTGCAGTTGACATGGTCCATAGTACTATTCACAGTGTGATTGTCTATTAACCAGATCAGCGACAGGTTATTCAATACAGGCCTTCAATTCAAGTGTTAAATCAAACTATTTGTGTGCTGCTGACACCCATGCAAACATTAATCCAAAAAGGGTCAGTCCACTCTTATTACAAACTCTCAAATATTTTACTTCTATAAAAGCTAAATACATAAACTAATAACATAACAGTCATAACAAATACACAGTCTGTATTGAAAGCAAAGCCTGATTTTTATTTCAACCCCTTGAATATGACAATGTGATCAATGTATTTTTGTTAGCTTGTTTAATCTCATTACTTTATGTAAATATACCAACAAATGTGACACATGTTTAAGAAATGTTGTGAACTTCTTTTTTTTCTCCAGAAAAGCACAGCCATCTAAGCTCTGAGCACTTGCAAAAGAGATTTTTATCCAAAAGAAAAGAAAACCGTATTATCTTCATATACTTCAACATACCTCTGCTCTCAATATACTGTGTCAATGAATCAAGGACTTTGCTCATGCTAGTGGGAATAATGTTTTTTTCCTATATGAAGTTGTGTGTACACTAGCACAACATTTAGGATTACTAGACAGTGGCTCTGACAGATACACTGCTTGAGCCCAGAATGTAGAATGTAAATGGTGGAAGCTGAGCTGTGAACACATTGCTTTTAGTGTAATGTGACGTTTCCTGGGCTGCAGCCAGGAGCTTTTTTTCCCCCTTCCTTCCTCCTCTGCTAGTAGCTCCCCCTTACAAGCACATGATTACGCTCAGCTTGTGTCTGAAGACTTGGCAGACAAACAACCTGGCCACATGCTATTATAAACTACATGGGATTTTGGCAGGCAGTGCAATGAGCGCGGGCCGACTGAAAAGCAGGCAGGCCGGTTATAGTGAAAGGAAAGCCTCCTTCTCCTCTGCGTGGCTTTGTGGAAGGTCCCAGTCAGCTGCTGTGTTTACCCAAGGGCCTTGACACAGTGGCCCAGTTAGCACCTACAGGCTCCTGACATCAGCCTGGAGCTCAGCCAAAGCAGTGGCAGAAGACAGCCAAGAAAGCAACTAACAATAGCTAACTCTCACTCTTCACCTCCACACCTCCTCACTGCCTGGCCCTTTCTACAGGGACCAAAGCAGAGGCCAGAACTCAAAGAGACCATATCTTTTGTCCGCAACACAGAAATTCTTGATAAATGTCAATTGCAAACCATCAGCGCCTGCTGTCTGGTAGGCCCTTGGATTGGAATGACATTAACACAAACCACTGTAAAGGGTTATGTTAGTGAAGTCACTTTACATGTATTGAACTAGAGAATTGTTTTACACCAATTTACTCCGATCTGATTCTGATACCTGCATTTGGATATGTGCCTATACCGATACTTAATCAACCAACGATGGAGCACAACTTCCACCCCTCTGAATGTTGGCTTTACAAACATTAAAAGTCGCTGTCTTGCTTTTCTGTGTTTCGAGACAAACTAAGGACATGTTGAGTTAGCCATTTGCTACTAGCTCACTCAGTTGCAAACTGTCTCACGTTACGTTACGGCAGGTTCATGGTCCACCGCAAGCTTGGCCTGTACGTCTAACTGGATATCTTTGCAGAACTGTTCAATTACTAATTAATTAATTTGTGCTACAACATATTGGATACAGGCTTAAAATTTCATTATTAAATATTTATAAAAACATAAAAACATCAGACTATCGAATCTGGATCGGTGACGTCAGTCCGATATCCGCTGAGTGAATTACGTCTGTATCGGCACCTGATACCATTGCTCGGATCGGTCCCAACTCTATATCGAACCTCAATACTTTTTTGGTACCAACCTAAAACAAATGTGTTGGCAATACATTTCGAGTATTGAAAACTGTTAAGTAACAAAAGCTGATTTCTGATTCAAACTATTATTTAGACAATTTTAGACTATTTAATTTAGGCGATTTAATCTTGTACAGCTGCTCAGCTGCTTGGTTTTATTATACAACATTTTACATTTGAGTTTGGCTTCTTTTGCAAAATGAAAAAAAAAAAAGGTTTTGTTTACACTCCTCAAAGTAAAGTATTGTATTGTAGTATTGAATGTCATTTAGTATCAGTACCGAAAGGCAGGTATCGCATTCACACTAGGATCGAAAGACCTGAAACGATACCAAGCTCAATGACAGTATCAGAATACCTTTAATGATTACATTGTTGTAAAATATTTGTGAGGCAAATCATGTAACATGTAGTATTATGTTTAGCGCGACAAGCCTTCATGCTCAAAAACTCAGCTAAGCTGTGTTTTTTATATTTTGAATGGATCATCAAAAGCCCTTTAAATACTACGTACATACAAAGAATGAATCATGTGAGCATTGGTGCACAGACAGACCAACAAGTTAAATACACAGTATACAGTGCCTTGCAAAAGTATTCACCCCCCTTGGCTTTTTACCTATTTTGTTACATTACAACTTGTAATTTAAATGTTTTTTTAATCTGAATTTTATGTGATGGATCTGCACAAAATAGTCTAAGTTGGTGAAGCGAAATGAGAAAAATATAAATAAAAAAGAATTTTTAAAAATAAAAATCTGGAAATTGGCATGTGCATATGTATTCACCCCCTTTGCTATGAAGCCCCTCAAAAGTTCTGGTGCAACCAATTACCTTCAGAAGTCACATAATTAGTGAAATGAAGTCCACCTGTGTGTAATCTAAGTGTCGCATGATCTGTCAGTATAAACACACCTTTTCTGAAAGGCCCCAGAGGTTGCAACTCCACTAAGCAAGAGGCATCACACCATGAAGACCAAGGAGCTCTCCAAACAAGTCAGGGACAAAGTTGTTGAGAAGTACAAGTCAGAGTTGGGTTATAAGAAAATATCCAAATCTTTGATGACCCCCCGGAGCACCATCAAATCCATCATCTTCAAATGGAAAGAACATGGTACCACAACAAACCTGCCAAGAGAGGGCTGCCCACCAAAACTCACAGACCGGGCAAGGAGGGCATTAATCAGAGAGGCAGCACAGAGACCAACGGTAACCCTGAAGGAGCTGCAGAGTTCCACAGCAGAGACTCGTGTATCTGCGCATGGGACCACAATAAGCCATACACTCCATAGAGCTGGGCTTTATGGAAGAGTGGCCAGAAAAAAGCCATTACTTAGTGTTAAAAATAAGGAGGCACGTTTTGAGTTTGCCAAAAGGCATGTGGGCGACTCCCCAAATGTATGGAGGAAGGTGCTCTGGTCAGATGAGACTAAAATTGAACTTTTCGGCCACCAAGGAAAACGCTATCTCTGGCGCAAACCCAACACATCCCATCACCCCAAGAACACCATCCCCACAGTGAAACATGGTGGTGGCAGCATCATGCTGTGGGGATGTTTTTCAGCAGCAGGGACTGGGAAACTGATTCGAGTCAAGGGAAAGATGGATGGTGCTAAATACAGGGATATTCTTGAGCGAAACCTGTTTCAGTCTGCCTGTGATTTGAGACTGGGACGGAGGTTCACCTTCCAGCAGGACAATGACCCGAAGCATACTGCTAAAGCAACACTCGAGTGGTTTAAGGGGAAACATTTAAATGTGTTGGAATGGCCTAGTCAAAGCCCAGATCTCAATCCAATTGAGAATCTGTGGTCAGACTTGAAGATTGCTGTTCACAAGCGGAAACCATCCAACATGAAGGAGCTGGAGCAGTTTTGCCTTGAGGAATGGGCAAAAATCCCAGTGGCAAGATGTGGCAAGCTCATAGAGACTTATCTAAAGCAACTTGCAGCTGTAATTGCCGCAAAAGGTGGCTCTACAAAGTACTGACTTAAGGGGGGTTAATAGTTATGCACGCTGACGTTTTCTGTTATTTTGTCCTATTTGTTGTTTGCTTCACAATAAAAAAAAAAAAAATCACATCTTCAAAGTTGTAGGCATGTTCTGTGAATGAAATGATGCAAACCTTCAAACAATCCATTTTAATTCCAGGTTGTGAGGCAACAAAACATGAAAAATGCCAAGGGGGTTGAATACTTTTGCAAGGCACTGTATAAGAGACCATACATGGTACAAGGACAGGACCTCACATACTGTGCCAAGGGTCACTGCAACACGCAATGTGAACAGTAGTCTATGTACTGTACATATCACTATATGCAGTCCGCCTATATAAAACTCAAGGAGACTTTGCTCAGCAGTGTCATATGACCTTGGCTCTATTTTCCTGCAGCTGCCAAAGGGGTTGGTGGATGTCTTTGTTTCATTTGGCTATTCCCCTTTCTCTGTTTGCCTTCATTAAAGAGCAGGTGTTGAGATATGCTGAGTGGGAGTGGTTGTAAAGGACGAATGGAACCAGCAGTGGCGTGGGGAGGGGGCCTTGCGGTTTCACTACCAACTGATCAAATTACATCAGGCATCAGTAGCTCAGTTTCCATTAGAAGCAAGGAAGTCAATCCTCCAGGGTCGAGTTGGGAGGAAAGTGTGACACCTCTAATGGACATGCACCATTTGCATTTAAATGTGAGAACTTTTTGCATTTCAATTCAATTAAATGGAGACGAACAGTGTGGCCCTCAGTGACAATGCGCATGAAGGGGTCACCCATAAAGTCATTTGCATGATGTTGCAGGAGCGATTACTTTAGCTGAAAGGCAGACACTTCAAATAAAAAGGCAAGAAGACCATGTGCTCTCAACAGGTACACTTGCTAAAAGAAATGGGTCTGTTGAGAGGAGCATAACATACTGCTTCCTCGCGCTGCACCTCCCACATCGCTGCATGTGAAGAAGTAGGATCTGAACGGGAGTATAGAACACTCAGACTTCAAGGGGCACAGCTTTACGCAAACACGTCCACAATGCAAATCACCAGAACATACAGATACTAAAACCACAAAGGAAATGAGCATTTCAGCGTCACAGCAGCTGCGTTTTCTGTCTCTCTGAAGGAGGCATAGACATGAGGAATAGGGAAAGTCCAAATATGATCCACAACAGAATTGCCACTTGTAAAGCAATACAATTAAGACCAGTGAAAATTTTAATTTGATATCTAATGTTGGATATGTAACATGCATTTGAACAGACATGATGCTAGAAAAACAGTTTATTTGAAAACACATAGCTCTTATGTGACGTGTTACAAATACTTTGAAACACTTTGAAATGAATTTGAAAGATGTTTGGTCCAAGTATTCTCCATCTACGATGTTTGTGTGGCTTGTATTTCACCCATTTTAACAGTTTAAAGTGAAAATGTAACTATTAGTGTAAACCATTCCCCATTTGGATGGAGAACACCGTAGGATCCGCTCAAGGATGAAGGACCATAAATCCACGAATGAATAACCGATCACAATCTAGATCCAGTAGTCTTGTGTGTGGATGGCAGAATCATCGTGCCGGACTGGACACTGCCAATTTTGTGCTGTGTTTGACCAAACCATGGTACGGCTGACGTGTAGGGACTGGACACACCAGGAGAAGCCTCCTCCCTCCCGTCTGCCAGCAGCAGATGTGCCCTTTGGGACTCAGACAAATAAAAAAAGTGTTTCTGCCTGCACCAGCGGGCCCTCCCACCCAGCTCCTCCCATTCAGGCCATTTGGCTTTTTTCTTTTACAGCCCCTGTGACACTGAGTGAAATGAATTGAAAGATCACCAATCTGGGCCCCGACTACAACACGGACACGCACCCACCCACCCCCATCAAACCCCCTGTCTCTTGTTGGGAGCCCCTGGTGGGAATGTTCACTGTTTGAAGAGTTAACTCTTTAAGTCCGTCTGGAATGTTTCCTCTGGGTGGGGCAGTGTAGTGTGTTGAGCCAGACCACTAACCCCTCTTCTCCTTCCACAGCATTTCCTCCCCCCCTCTCCCTCCCCCCCTTCATCTCCCTACTAAATTCAATACCTCTATTTCTGGGCAGGGGAAATCGTCCACACTTGGCTGTTAAGAGCAGGTCGGCACAAAATGAAGCTCGGTCTATGCCAGCATGATTACACCTTACACACTAATTCAGATCAATCTGAAACTGCCATTTGCATGTGAAAAATCTCCCACCCACACTGACATTTTAGGGTTGTTTAATAGATGTTTGCCACACTAATGTACCAAAAAACATAGAAAATTGTTAAAATTTTAGTTGAGCAAGTTCAGGTCGCTTGAGCCACTAGTGTTGCACTTGCACACATGGCAAATTGGCATCAAAAGTTGCTACACTATTATGTGATACTGGAGATTTTAAGTTTATCCAGGGTAATTAAGGTAAGTGGCTGCCAAAAATGTCACCAGCTTGGTGGGGATGGGAGGTCAAAAGTAGGAGAAACATGTTTTCAAGTTTTCAAATGAATGTACCATAATTGTCAACATATTGGCACAAACAGCTCACAGGATAGATATTGTGATAATGAATTTTAGGGTTTCAAGAACAAAATTGTATTACTTAATGTTTAACCTTCATATGTGACTATTTTTAAATTTAACAGACAATTTAAATTAAGTTAAATGTTCCAATATTGCCTATATACACAAACCTACCATCTACCAAAATATAAGTACGCATCACTAATTGTGCAGTTGTAGGCCTTTATTTGTTTCCATCCCAAAACAAATCCCACCATAGCCATAACAGTCGGGCCACATTAAGCACAGAGTAGCATCAATCAGAAACAAACAAGCCATTTAAAAAAAGGCAATCCAGAGCTAAAAGCCCAGTCGCTTCCATCCGACCCAGCCAGCCCAGACGTGCTATTAATGAGGCATAGCAAGGCTCACACGGTATTAAACTACAAACATAAACTGAAAAATCCCAGAGCAACGCACCACATAGATGAATGTGTAAACACTACACCTACTACCAAAACCCACCTTGGGAAAATAGTTTTTTTGAGGGTAAAGACATTATAATTAATTGAAGTGCTTGAGGCATAATGACATGTAAATCTTTTAATTCTGTCTGTTTTAGCAAACAATGCAAGAACACACCACATTCATAATGGAGTACTTCAAATTTATGACATGAAAACAGAGTTAGAAACGGCAGGTCAGCCTAAATGATAATTTCACCCCAGAGAGCTAAAAAGCTAAAATCAGACACCTTTAGCCAGCCTAATCTGTATTGAGATCAATGTTGTAGCTAAGGGGGCAAATTTGGAAACAAGGTTAACCATTAAGTGTCCGTGCCATTCATCACAAATGCCATTAGTAATATAATTTTGCAGGCATGAAGTCATCCAGATGACAAAGAACCTGGTGAGGAATTAAAGAGATTCACATTCACAGGAAGAAATGAAGAAAAATCGAAAAGAGCGTTAATACATTTAAGTCAGCGTGCATCAGGGAATTTATTAGTGTTCCATTTAGATTAAAGTTACATATTCTTTGACACGTTAGGTCAAGGAACTGCATTTGTGTCATTCCTTTTCTTTGATTACACTGGATTCAATTGTTACAGTCAGGGTTGGAGGTTATCAATTCCCCGTGTAGCTCAACAGTTTGAGCATGGCAGAGACAATACAGGCCTCACACATTACAGTCACAGCACTGCAACATGTTTTAATGGACCTCAGCCTTCCTCATTATTTGTCATGTGAATGACCTCCATTTGCAGTAATTCCAGCCTTATTACATCAGCATAACAGAAGTCCAGTAAACAGAATAAGACTAAGTACACCATTTAAAACCCACTGACAGTTATGGCATGTGCGAGATACCAAGTAACATTCAGAAAGAAAGCAGAAACCAGGTCAGGTTGGCGTATACCGCATGCACACCAGGCAGTGAGGCCTCCTGGCTCCCACCGCAGCACTACTGAGAGACATGGTGATACTGTTGTACGTTTCTCACACATCCAACGGCCTTCCCAACAACACTGCAGCAGTGGGCTAGTAGAGTGGTAGAGTTGTTCCACATTCCACTGTCAAAATCAAAACCTGAGTCCATCTGCTGAATACAGTGTCCTCCTCATTTATCATAAATGAACCATAAACAAGGCCAAACATTCCTGCCTCTAAGAGCTCACACACAATCCTTATTGATCTCAGTGCGGCAGCCGTGCAGCTCCCCACTTCCTGGCTGATGTGTTGCTGGGGCGACAGTTAAATTATGCAGCGCCCTGGCTCAACAGACGAGCTTCGGTGCCTGAACAGCAGAAGGAGGACTCAAGGGTGGTAAATGATGGCAGGGCTCAGCAGCAACAGATGCCCAGTTAGCCCCCAGAAACCAGATTTGGACCACTTTTTCCTGTGTCAAATGTATCCCTCACCCAAGTTGTAGACTAGTTAGGGGTGAGCGATATGGCCAAAATCTTCTATCATGGTATGTACTTTTATATCACGGTAACGGTATATATCAGCATACAGTAATTGGTCTGTAAATTCAATTAAGAAATGGTTTAAAATATCCATACCGTACTTCATGCTCTGTATTTACAATTTCACTCACACAAGAATTGCGAGATCACGCGAGAATCCAGCGCGGACACTAAGGAATTGCCAAATCTCTACCGGTGAACACATTTCTACCATCGCATGATATATACCATCATATCGCCCAACCCTGAGACTACTTCCACCTTCTTCTGTTCTGCCAAGGCAAAAGAGAGTACTCCTTTTGCACTAATTAACTTACTCAAAAACGATGAAGCTTCTCCTGGTTTGCAGCATTTGCAGATTAAAAAACGTCTCTGATCCGACCCAAAATGACAAATCTAATCAGGCTGCAGGGGATAATTCTCCAGACTCTTGTAATTGAGCCTGCTAAATACATTACCTTGCAAATGTACAATCAAAATTTACTAGGCCAACGTTCTTGGCTATTAGTCTATGTGACACAATGAAAGAGAGAGCCAAATTGTGTAATGTTAAGTATTCTTAATCTAATTTTCTTCTTTGAATCATGGGATAGCATTACACCAACACCCCAATTAGAAACAATTGAAATGTGGCCACCAATCTGTCAACTTGATGCATAGTTTCATGCCTGGCAAGTGGCAAGCCCTCCTAAAACCTACTGGTTTGTTACTACAGGGATATGCACTGTTTGTTCGCTCCTCTTCTCCTATCGGTTTCTGTGTCTTGCAGCCTTGTCACCCGTCACCTCTCCTGGGTGATCAGAGCAATGCAAATGTAGACTTGCTCTACTCTCTGCCCCCGCTTTGTCTCATTTGTCAGAAGGTGGAGTTGCACAGGAACAAACAGCACGCGGTAAACATAAAACTTGTAACCCTGCGGAAAGAAAAGCCACTGCGCTCACACACATGCCACCACCTGTAGCGTACCACACAACATTTCTCAGTTACAACATCCAGCTAATCCAAGTGAAGCGATACAGAGGGACATAAGACACAATCTGTGTTCTGCAGGCATGATTAAAACTCTATTAATCACAAGAGGGATTATCAGGAGGAGCAGAGGAGTCCATGGGCATGTGTGTGAGCAGGAGGGGTTGGGGGGTAGATTACAGGGGTCATGCAGCCTCTGTCCCACTGGGGTGGAGGCCAGATCGCTGAGGCCAGCCGGCTGCCCGCCCTGGCTCTCTCCTCACGCGACGCCTTTGTCCATCCCCTTGTTTGACAATTATTTACTTTGCTGTTTAGGACAGGGCTGAGCCACACCACACATACATCACTGACACAAAAACACTGGCTGCCCGTGGTCTGTCCATCCCATCCATTTGACCTGTATAGTCCCCCTCACCACTCATATATACTCTAAACACTACAGGATTACAGGACTACAAGAAAAATGGTTGTCAGTCAAGTGTTGCTGCTGGGTGAGGCAAATTACATATAACTAAACATTACCTTGTTACTACAGGGATATGCACTGGTTGTTCATTCTTATTCTGGTATGTTAGGTTCCACCCATTGTCTAGGAGTTACGTCGGACCTGTGTAATCATCTATATTACTTGCTTGAAATGTTGGTGGACTAGCAAATGGACGTTATTATCCTGGGTGTCTCTCTGTGAGCAGCTCTGGGTGGAATCAGGAGCCAAACTATTTAAATATGTTCTACTATAGCTCAAGAGCATGGCAGTATGGTCACAGCATTCACACACAGTGACTGGCTACATGAAATGTAAATGGTCTCCCGTACATTTATCTCTTTTAGCTTTTAGTCATCCCATCTCCCCTCTGTCACTGCATTTAGAACATAATAAATGTGCTCCCCGCATTATAACAGGGGCTGGTATTTGTGGCATCTGCCTGGCTTGTCTCTGGCCTCTCGAAGACAATGACATCAAAAAAACAAAAAAAAAAAAAACAGTTCCCCTGCCTCCGCTGTCCCCCTCCCCCTACAGCAGTGCAACCTGAAACTGCCTGAAGAGATGAGCCGTCATTAAATACTGCAGAGCTGACATAATGACAGGAAAGATAAAAGAGAGGAAACAAAAAAAGGGCCAGACCAATTCTCGTCCCATAATGCCCTCCCCCCACAACCCCTAGGCTCAGCCCGCCTCTCCTAATAAAAGACACCAGGCCACAGATAGGACACTGGTCAGCTACAACTTTGCTGCTGTGATCTTCTGTTCTGACAACGCTCACACAAAGCCTGGCCCACCTCGCAGAATAATAACACTCTACTCTTCCTGACACCTCTGGAAACAATAAGCAGCCCCAAACAATGCAGTGGAACTCCATTTCATACAGTGTTCATATCCAATAGTGGGATGTTTTCAGCAGATCCCTGTGAGGGCAGAGGCTTTAGTTGATATACAATAATAATAATAAAAACACAACCACTACTGCTCCTCCTCCCACCTCTATACTACTGCCTTCCCCAAATTTGGAAATGTGGTCTAGAGAAGCGCCATTCAAAGACATTTGCCTTTAAATAGACAGTAATAAAATCCAGACACATGATAGTCCAGCACCCTCAGCCCAAAGATCAATCTCAGATATGTCCTCTGACACCGCCCACTCTTGTGCAACTAAGGCTTTATATATCACCCACAGGCTGCTGAGCTCTCTTTAACCTGCTATGTCCCAAGCTGAGGCCCTGTTACACCTGGCATTAAGATTCGTCTTGGGTGACCCAATCACAAGTGGACAGTGAACAGTACAGGTGTGAATGCACCCAAAACGCACTGAGGGCACATTGAGATCTAATCGCTAAGACCTCATTCGGAGGTGGCCTGGGGTATTCAATTCAAATTCAAAGAGGTCCAGTTAGAGAAAATGTCCTTAAGCAAAGGTTTCTCTTTAGAGCAGCACGCCATGTGAAATTACTTTTCTGTGGCTCACTTATTTCTCCGACTGCTGTCCATCGTCTCATCTCTCCCCTGTGTGTGTAGCTAATATCTCACTCGAGTCACAATGCTTATCGTAATGCACAGATTTGATTGGCTGAGCAGCATCACGTGAGGTGATTTACAACGCATGCAATTGGTCTGTGAGTTTCCTGGGCTGCTAAAGCAGTGTCGTAAAGGCTAGAAAATCTGCGCCGGTTAAAACAGAAACTTCTCAATAATTTATCGGTTATAGGTCCGGGTCCGAATAGGAGTCGTCTGGGTCCGGACCCGGACTGCGGTCCACATATTAGTAACCTCGAGCGTACACGAATGTGTCCTGGGCCACATTGAAGGACCGCCTATTCAACTGATGTCCTCTGCGTAAGTGGGAGTATGTAAAATTTGCACGCCAATGGCCTCATATTAAAGTGCAAAACAACAAGAAGAAGCCACAACAATAAAATCATTTTATATAGGCTATTTATTTATTTCCGGCAGACTAGGTACAGAAAGTGCATTGTTAAAAACAACAACGCATTTTCTCTTTGCAATTGGAAATAATGTTTATTTGCATATAGAGCGGGGAAGTGAGATCGGATCACAAGTGATCCCTCAGGGTGCATGTGGAGACGCATGCGTGTGAAATGACATATTTAGAGCTGTCCACTTGTGATTGGATCACCAAAGACGCATGTTAATGCCAGGTGTAAACAGGGCCTAAGATGCTAAACCACATGTAGCTCGGCGTGGCTCCCAGTTGGCATTTTAGTGTTCTGTAACACTGTGCTGAGGCAATATTTACCTTCAAGGGAAAGTGCACTTGGCACACAGCCGAAACTCTTTGGCTGGGGGGGTGGGGTGGGGGGGTGACAGGTTGCTACTGTGTACTACATCAAACCTTCCCACCCATCCAAAATCCTCGTGCTGACCCGGCCAACCACCCACAGCCACACAGCAGCAGCACTGCCCTGCCTGACTCCGCTACCTGGATCAGAGCCAAACCAGAGCCTGAGCAAAGTGCCAAGAGGGACAGAGAACGAGAGAGAGACACACACACACACACACAGAATGTGAGCGCAGAGGGAGAGAACTAGTGAGTGTGAACACGCTGCGCCCCAGCCTGGCCCTCTGCCAGGACTCAGGAGGATTTTTAGCCACAAAAGACAACTGGCAGTCAAACATCCAGAGATTTGAAGTGTCACACAAAGATACTGCTGGAGAGGTCTGTCCCACCGTCAAGATTAAGCAGGCGCTCACAGTAGGGGGGCTGGACTGAGACATCAAACAAAACACTCAACTAGATGGAGTAATCCTGGTTTTATACACATGATAGGAAGCCAACTGGGAAAAGACGAAAACAGGAATTGTAATGGGAATTGTATTGATGTAATAGGGAGGAAACGGTGTGGCAAGGATCTAAAGCAGGGCACTAACCTGTCTGAAGTGATCATCAAAGCCCCAGTCTGCCTGCCCGTTAGGAGAGGTGGCAGAATGAGGCCCCGCAGGAGACAGGCCCTCGTCAGGTTCCTGCTTCACTCTGATAGGTGGGGATGCGGCCCTCTGAGGGGCCGACGCAGAGTAACTACCAAACGGACGGGCTGGGATGCGGGAGGCGCTCTGCTGCAAAGCAAGGGTCTGCTTACGGAGGAACTCCAGACCACTGGCACTTCCCTCATCCTCATCACTGCCCTCATCCCCCTCCATCATCTCATTGTCGTCGTCCTCATCCCCAGAGTCCCGGCCTCTGTCCTCGTCATCCTCTCTTTCCGAATCCACACTGCTCTGATTGGACACCCGTGGAGGCAACCCGCCACCAGGGACCATTCCGGCCAGGCCTTTGCCCATGAAGCTGGCCCCAGAAGCCCGGGCAGCCGCCAAGATGGCCTGCTGGGCAGCAACCTGCTGAGCATACATGATGTGGGCCTCTCGCAGCTTCCTCTCCTTGCGCTCCATTTCCAGTCGGGCCTGCTGCTGGCGCTGGAGCTGCTCCATTACTGCCTCTAGCTTCATCCCCCCTGAAGAGGTGCTCTGAGGAAAGGCCACACCAGGCTCCTGAGACATGCTGGGCTGTGGGAGGAAGAGAAGGAGTCATGGGTGAGCTAGCAAATACTGAATTACCCCTTTATCTCATTATACAGGATGAAATGAGACACGTGTAGGGCACATGCACCCCCTTCCCAAAATCATCAAAGCTACAATGGAAACAAAGGAGCCTGATTTGAACATATACTCGCAATAAAACTGATAATCCAACAGCATTATTTTTATAGCAATTTTATTTATTTAGCCCAATATCACAAATTTGTCTCAGGGGGCTTTACAATCTGTACGGCATACGACACCCTCTATCCTTAGACCAATGATTCCGATGAGGAAAAACTCCCCCAAAAAACACTTTAACAGGGAAAAAATGAAAGAAACCTCGGGAAGAGCAACAGAGGAGGGATCCCTCTTCCTCTTCTCTTCATCAGGTTCAAGTAGTAAAAACGTACTGTGTTGTAACTCCTTGCACTCAGTGACTTTAGTCAAGGGTTGAACCGGGGGCCTGAGCTGAGTGCCACTCAGTCAAAAAGAATCAAGTTCAAAGTTCAAAAAAAATCCTCAGCATCACAGCAATAAATCTTAACTATACTTACTGTAATATTTAAAAGAAGAAGAAAAATGTATACTACTCCCTGCTGGCTTAGGCTCTGTCATGTTTTACATTTAAACTAAAAAAAAAACGTAAGCATGTGTAAAGGCAGAAACAACAATTCAGGAAAATTCACCAACACTGTAATCACAGTAATGTAAACGGCTCATTATAAAAAGGACTAAAGCAATTCTAAAGAGCAATTTTAGGTTGTTAGGTAGTGGACACAGATAACACAAGATAAACGTGACAACATTAGACACTACAGCAGCAAACCACGAAAAATTCTTTGGTAATACCAGAAGACAAAAAAAGTAAAAATGTTAGTAGGCTAATTCACATTAAGTATTACTAACATTTTTACTATTATACCTGTAAACGGCTTTATCAAAGCAAGGGGTGAATAATTGGGGACTGCGTTTTAGCAAGGACAGTAAAATGACTATTCATACAGCTAGTGTTCAAACTAGTTAACCGGAGAGGGAGGTAAACTGCTTGAAAATAGCCTCCAAAAACTTCTGTGTTAAAGCAAAAGGAGGATAAACTGACCTCTAGTCATCTTAATAAGGGAAACAACCACCCTAATGAAAAAAATCAGTTAAAACTGTGAAAAATACATGTACACATTTCCGCATTTAGCTAGCTGCCAAATCCTCAAAGTAATGTAACGTGGATAACGTATGCGTAATAGGTTTTAGGAGAAGTTACCGTACAAACAAGCAAAACTAACGTTAGCCTCCCAACGTTGTGAATTTTCCCAAAAATGTATTAGTGTTGTCCTATGATTGTAAAATAAATCAAAAAGTAACCTACCATAAAGGTCAAATTAGCTCTGAACGTTTTTCTTCTCTTCTTTTTCTTTTGTAAAATGTAACGTGAAGCTAGCTGACTCTTCTCCGTAACTAAAAGACGGTCAAACTGCGTCTTTCGGAGGATTTTTTTTTAGCTCGTTACAGATCAGAGGAATGTAGAAGGACGCCAAGCAGGACCACGACTCACCATTTGTGCCTTACTACTGCCTGAATTGTCCACCATCCCTCCTTCCTTGGCTTTATCCTCCTTCTTCCCTCGTTTGTGGCACTCGTTTAAACACTTGTAAACACACACACGCGCGCGCGCACGGGGAGAGAAATACAGTGCATGCACGGAGATTCCGACTGATCCGCCTGCAGAAAGGCGCTATATGCTCTCTTCTGGGCGACCTCTCCAAGTGTGGCCGTGTTTCTTTCTTTCTCTCTTTCTTCCCCCACTGGTTTTCGTGATTTTCTTCTTTAATAGTAATGGGGACCGACTGGAAAATGGCCCGACCTCATATCTCGGAGAGCGCTGAGGTAACTCCCTTCACTCGTTTTTTTTTTTCTTCCTCGCCTTCAATTGACACCCCCAGCATGGCGCACAACAGCATTAAGGCCCGCCCAGCGACAGCAACAAGTCTCACAACCTTTTCAGTTTCATGACACTCTTATTAAGTAGTTTTACCTGTTTTTTTCCTTTTATTTCTCCATATACATTTCTTCATTTGTATAATATCGCATTTAGCTGACTAGAATGTAGATAGGTCTATACAAGTAGCTGTGGGTAGCCTTCTCAGCCACATAATCTCAATAAATAGTCTAAAGCAAAAGTATTTATACGTTTCAAAGCTTTCAAATTGCGAACTAGTCAAAAAGTGTCAAATGAATGCATCAATACAATCTATTGACCTATAAATATATATGTATAATTGACATGTATGCTATTACTGGAAATATATTTATTTTTAAAGCCAAATTGCATGGTTGGAAATGTGTCTTTTTGTCAGTGGAGTCTCTCGCTAAGTATTCCAAACACTTACGTGGGCAAGTTACACATGGATGGCCTGTTTACAGTAACACACCTTTTTCTGAATGCTATATATAACATGATGATGATTATTATGATGCAATGTTTAAATTACATACTACAGAAAACATCAGAGTGCAGCACAGCTGCGTGCTGCCCCCTTGTGGAAACAACGACTTTATCAACCACATATACAGTATAAAATAACTCATTTACATCCCATAATTAAAAAGCGTCTACCTCCTTACACGAGCCGAACGAACTACCCGAAATGATTCTTAATAATTGTAATCACAGTCATACACTTGAAAGTATAGATAAGTTTTATTTAATAATGTAAACCCATAAACAGTACAATCAAATAAAAAAAGACTAGTGTTTACCATTATAAAATAACTATTGAAGTTATTGCATTTAGCACTCAATAACACTATATCGTCACAATGTTGTATAACAAGCAGATTGTCCCAATAGTTGCATAGTACAGGTGAGTGTAAGTGTACTTGCTACTGACCACTGGTGTTAAGTGCAATATTAGTGTACATAAAAAATACCGTGCAGAGCCAGGGTCAGGGTCAGGGCCGGAGTCAATACACTTTAAATTCAGCTGTTACATTGAAAGCATTCACCTCACACTTTTATCAAGTGACTCACACTTAGTGTAATAGTAGAATCAGCTTTTATTCCTAAATGGCCCACATTACAACCATGGAGTGCTGTGAGGAGATAGTGTGTACATTACTCATGTTAATAATGTGACATTTTCAACACCTAGCATTTTCATCGCAAACAGGGTTATAACAAAGTCCACTTCCTGAATTTGAATTAGTGAATGACTGTGTGAAGTACAAATCAATGTTCCACCTTATTCTTGCACAAAATGTCATACCTTTTTCCAGTCCTTAACTTCTTTATGGTGGTCAAGTGGTCTGCTATGCCATTTATTTATATGACTGAGCCTTGTAATAACCAACATCACAGCATGAGAAATAACAGTGTGGTCTGCAGGTAGGTAATACAGCAGCCATACGTTTATCCTGACTTCAAACCTCAATGCACTTCAAACAGTTGTGCAATTTCATTTTATTTTACAAATGTATGTGAAAGGCAAATTACTTCCTAGTTGCACACTCACACAAAAATTCTCCTGAGAAAGTGATCACTATCACTTGCTCTGATATTGAACATTGTTTGTTAACGCAGTTTCAAAATGAACACCAACGATTCATTGTAAAATATGACCCAGACTGTAACACGAGTGAACAGATACATTTTTAAAAGTGGAAAAAGAAAATAATATATATTTTTTTAGATTAAAGATTGCAGTGTGTGTCTATTGTGTAGGAAACAATGACAGACGCATCATAACACAAACAGAAAATAATTCCAACACATAGTTTAAACTGATGTATGGAAATAAGATTTACAAATAACAAGGATAGAAAAATACCTTAGTCCTTATGCAAATCTGGTTTACTGCTTTTAACCTGTGACAACTATTTTTTAGTATCCCTGACAAATATGCTAATAAATAAATAAATAAAATCATGTAACTCCAATCTGCCATCCACACACACTCTAGGTTTATCTGATCCTGGACTGGGTTCTAATCCAAAATGCTACATATACATCTTGGCAAAAAAAAAAAAAAGTAGTAATCAGTGTAAATCAATTTTCTTCCTATCCATCCCAAATTGTTTCATGAAGCATATCAATAAAAAAAAGAGAATTTAAATTATGAACGTACACATATCTAAACACATAAACAAATGTCTTAAGAAGACTTATATGGGAATCAGTTATATATTTTGCTTTTATGCCTCTTTTTGTAACAGCTTTGTTTTTTAAAAAGTGGCGGGTGTTGGTTTCTGGAATGAGACTTATTTCTACAATACACAGATTGTAAAGTCCAATCTAATCACATGTCATTGGTTCGTCTATCAAAGAACTTCAGTAACTCATCTGCTTGCATTTTGTGCCATTTACAGTAGTGTAACATTTGATAAGTGTAGGTGTGGATAACTTTGTAGAACAACTTTTCATTATGCTAGTATATCTTCTACAGGCAGAGGATGAGTGAGTCCTTCTTGGTATGTAGCAGTTTGCTCAATGACGACTTGTAAAATGTAATGAACTGTGTGTCTTCTGAAAAAACACGTTTCAATTCAGTGCTCTGCCTCATAATAAAAATACATATCCTTTAAGTTGTTATTTTTGTTGGAATAGGGGTTGTATTTTTTCCCAAGTGGTGGCCATCCCATTTTGGAATAAAACTCAAATGTAATTTTTGAGGAAGAAAAACACACACAGAAAAGAAACAGGCAGTTAATGCAACAGGGAATGTCAATGGTCAAGTGAGGTGCCTTCATATAGCAGTTAGTTCATAACTGGAAAATTCAAATTCGCCCGGAACATTAAAACAGAATACCCCATACGTGTATGTAACCCGCTCCTCATTGGATCAATGAGGACATTTCCCAAATGATGAATCACTCTGCCACTTTAGCAGTTAGCATTTCATGTAGTTCTATAAAAAAGAAAAAAAGAAAAATAAAAAAATATGTCAAGCTTTGGGGTCACAGTGGATAAGGCTTGTTCTTACGTCCATCCGCGTTTTCATGTGGGTTTAGCGATCTCTGTGCACGCAGTCCCGCATGAATGGGAGTTTGGCTTCAGACCTGGAAGTCCTCAGGCAGCACAGCAGTGGAGCTTAGTCAGAAAGAAGGCCTCAGACGCCAGGAACTAAAGCTGGGGACAGGAGCCGGAGCCAAGCCTCCGTAAAGGTTCGAGTGAAGGGAACCGGCATCACTGCATGGAGCAGGACGGGCCCTCGGAGCAGCAGCACACAGAGGAGCCCATGGCTTTGGGCGGAATCAGGTCCAGGTCCTCGTCATCGGGGATCTCATCCAGGCGGTAGCCGTCCTGAAGCAGCTGCCTGCTCAAATCAGGATGGATCTGGAGAGCAAAGAGAAAGACCTGTTGTGCGTAGTGGCCTTTTCATAACCTGTTACGCCTATTGCTATGGACCAAACTTAATAAATATTTCTAATAGTTTATAGTTTAATAGAGCTAGCTCTTACATCTGCAACTGAGCAAAATCAGGTTACCTCAAAACACAGAGGACATAAAGGATCTCAGGATGTTCATTATGGTCCTAAATTACATGTTGTCTATACTCAGACTTGGCAGTTACACTCTAATTTGCCGCCCAAATACAGCTTATAAATGTGATATTCAAAAAGTCAAACAAGCCACAGCAGCTATATGTAGTTTACGATGGAAATAAGCCACAGAAGTCAACAAGAATTCTCACAATTGTGTTATGAGCTCATCTAAACTGTTCTAAGGCACTTGGATATTTAAGTTACATGAGTTGCCAGGCAAAAAAAAATATAATCTATGAATGGAGATGAATTATTGATAGATCCATCTAACGTCTGGGTTCAAGTTAGGTTGCTGGTCCTCTGTTGATCACTGTTAGCAATTACAAAGTCATGTTAAAGTGGTAGTGAAGCTTTTATTTTTAATTTACTTTTGAATCACCCAAACCCAGTCCCATTCAAGTACAGTATATAAATATTTAGCTGGGATGGGGTCGATGAGTCTGTGGCCCACCCATGAGCTAACGCTGTTGAACTTTTCTGCAAGAAAATATGAATCTAAGCTCTGCTAAAAGGCAGCGTAAACAGTCCTGACGACATATCTGAGGTCAAGAAATAGTGTGTGTGTGACTGAAAAACAACAATGGTAAGTTCAAAAATAAAGACACGTCCTTTGCTCTCACATTTCCTCATGCACAGGCACTAAGTATATACTGTTCCTATAATATGTCTGAATGCATGCAAACACAGACTGGCCCCAATTCCAAATGTCAGATGTACTTAAAGAAGTCTTACTTATGATAACTTCTTTTACCCGAGTTGTTTTCTATCAAGCACTTTGAGACAAACCAGTTCCTTCCCTTACCTATTTACTAATCATTTGGTGGTGCAACTATCCTACAAAAGCCCCTCAAATAATTGGCCTGTTTTTTCTATCGTGCAGACAGATTACATTTTCTGCACAGGTACTAATTATTTGCAAGGTGAAGGGCAAGGTTTTCAAAGTTACACTTTCAACTGTGTGTGCTGACCTGACAAACCGAACCCATGTGTTAGTGAAAGACTGCACAGAAGTCACAAAGATGAAAGGACACATTGGAAAAATAAAGCTCAGGTTGATAATAACGCAAATGATCTTTAAATACTATGTGGATGGCCAAATAACACCCCCCCCCGCACACACAGCTATAGTCACCCAGCTAATTAGACTGTGTGGTAACTGATTCTGAAAGTGTCTGAAGAAGGTTCCGTGGGGCAGACTCACCTCTGCTGAAGAGTACCCTGAGGAATACTGCTCAAAATCGATCTCTTCATCACTGTAAGGACAAGTAAGACAGGTTCTGTCATTCTGAGCCAAACAATTTAAACATCAACCAGAAACGCATTTAGGGACATTAGAGGTGGGAAAATGCCAAAATTCAGGGTTCGTACAGCTTTTTAAGAGTAAAATTTAAGCACTTTTCAAGCACTTTCAAGGTACCTAAACCAAAATTTTTCAGACACGAAGCTTTTATCATCACATCTAAACATGTTACTCGCTATAAATGCAATTGCAAAAAATAAAGTTTACAGTATTCCTTTATACAAACAGCAATCATCTGAGAGCATATGGTCGCCCTCATGATGCGGAGTGGAATGGAAAAACACCCCCATTTCATTTCGGAGCCCATGTCAGTCAATCTAGCTCCGTTTCATTTATATATTAAAAGATATAAAATATTAAAAGAGTTTTGGTTTACATGAGTGATTGTGTAGATGATGAAACAATAGATTATGTTGAAAATCAAGCATATTCAAATTCAAGCATATCAAATAAATGTCCAGGCGACATGATTTTACTGTAAAGCAGTGAGTTAAACTTAGAAATGACATGTAATTTGTCATTACACCTGATATTTTACACACATAAAACTAGTTTTAGACTTCGCTTCTCCTAACATTCTTTGACATTTGTTGGGACATATTTTGAATGATGAACTTGTGCATGCTCCCTCATACTATCAGCACAACTGCACTGCATCTCTACAAATAGACCAAAAGCACATTTTACAGCGTGACTCACCACTTCTTAGTGGTGACAGTAGACTGTGAGTAAGTTTTCCAGTGCTCAGTTTTCTGCATATGGCAGGAATTCAACAACACTGTCACCTGTATACCTGGTGTAACCTTACCTGTCTGAGTCCAGTGCAACCAAAGAGTCCTCAGCATGCTGACTCAAAGCGGCGTAGCCCTTGTTATACTTCACCATCCTAAAAGGAGAACCAGAAACTGCAGAAATCGCACAAAACGAATATCTCCTTCCCTGCGTTATGCTGACATCACAAAAAGCAGCTTCCCGTTTCCTCATCATGCCTCCTCTCCTCACCTCTTAGCTCCTTGCCTGGGCTGATGCAACACTGGAGGTCCTGGTGAGAGGGCTTTCTTCTTCAGTGCTTTCCTCGCCATCTCCCTGTGTTTCTCTGTGAATAATAAGAGTCATTTTTATGCTGACTACGACTGACCGGATGACGGTCAATAAAAACCAACTATTATCTTAGTGTAGGACTTGAGATTTATGAAGCTTCCTACACACACACACACACACACACACACACTCTCTCAGCAAGTTCTTTGAGTATGACTGACATCACTGTGTTATGATAATCAGACCTACAAAATAAAATCAATGATGATGTCTTAATAGTTTTTAGCAGGTATGGTGTAGATTTAACACATTCAAAAGACTGACAGGCTGATCAAGACCAAAATTTGATTTAGGAAAACAAAAACATAAAATAGGACAACCTGTATGACATACTACTTACATACAGAGGTAAAGGAAAAATGTATAATAAACTGGATTTCATTTGTTTTCTCTAATGGCTTACACCAGCTGACTTCAATTTATAGCTAATATGCTCATTTTTGTTTCTTTTTTCTCTGATGTTATTGTTCTGTTCTCACGGTCCAAGCAGACCTTTTTTAAGTCCAATCAATACCTTTGTAGAAGCTTGTTGTTATTAAAAATATGAATAATAAACTTTGTATACCTGAACACCTCCTGGTGTGTGCATGTTGGTCCTATCACTTGCACATTAAGAACATTTGTTCAAGTTGGGTTTAACCCGTAGAAACGAAGAAGAAATTAGATGCCAAAAAGTCAATAATGTTTCAGGAATCCACCGGATAAACTCAGTTCCACTAATTGTTAAGTTTCCCTTTCCTATTTACTGCGCGTGAACATAGAGGATGACATTTTTCATGAATCCTGTGAGTCACGGGATTCTTGTGTCAACAGGAGCGGGCGAGACGGGAATCCTAATAACAATAGGCCAGTTTTTACAGTAAATATGCAGTTCTAATATGAATAGACGCTATTTTCTTTATTTTGAACATAATGCTAGTTTTTTTATTCTTTTTTATTCTCTCCTGTCTGCTCTGGTGGCTGGTTGCTGATTGGTTGCAGCCACCCAACACGGGAATGGGATGGGGTGGGACTCGTTCTTCCGGGATTGGGACGGGACAGGAGTATTTTTGTGGGAGTGGGATGGGACAGGAGTGAAAATCCACTCCTGTGTCACCTTCTAATGTAAAACAGAGACAAAAACAGTCTTTGAAATATGTCACATGTCCTCCCTGTCCATGACATTTGCCTGGCTTTATGCAGGAATGTGCCAAATGAATATTGGGAATAGAATCTGCAGTCAGTCAGCAAAGACCTTGACAGCTTACAGTTAAGCACAACATTCGGATCTACGTAACATAAAGACATCAGGTTCTTAGATGTGATGGACGTAGGCAGTGAACTACATTATGAAAGGCTGAATATATGGACTGCATTCTATACATACACAGTCTGCGTGAAACTGTGGGCGATTTAGCCCATCAGTGTCATATGACTCTGGCTCTGATGTTCTGCTAGATGCACATTCAAGCTGTTTCATTTTGTGCTGCATACAACAACATGAACCACAGTTGAACTCATAAAAGCAACAATCATGAAAAGACTCCTGACCTACAGACAGGCATAATAATAATGTCACTGGTTATGATGAGGCTTACGTAGTTTGAGGTGGATTGCCGGAGCTCTGGACATGATGTAAGGTCCTCTTTTCTCCAAAGGCCGGATCCCTCCATCAGTGGTCTTAGGCCTTGTGCCACTACTGGTCCCCTGCGGTTGCAGAAATGAAGGATTATCTGTATTTCATATTCATGTATGATAACCAAGTAAATGACAAGACACTAATATAACTAAATAACATTATGTGATAGCTAAATGACAAGACACATGTATGTCTCTTGTAACGTAACTCATTCTGATCTATTTCTATTGATCTATTAAGTTAGCTAAACTCTGTCTCCAGTGGTAAACCCCAAATTTCAAAAGCCAGATGAAATTTAGTAAATCGAGAGCTCCTCCAAATTCCCCAGCAGTCCCTTCGGTTTATAGGAAGAGCTAATCAATTCTACGTGTTTATAAGCCCATTAATCATGTCACTCGATATCACTTACAGTCAAACTTAGCAACGTCTAACGACGTCCGACACTAATTTTGTAAGCATGGTTCATCTAAACAACTGTTAAAAATCACAGGCTAGGCTAGGCTAGTCGCTTAGCCTCCCAGTTTCTATTTACAAGCTAGCGTTAGCTGGAGTAGCTTTAGCTGACATTACCGACAAAACCTGGGGCTCCGGCTGCGCTTCCAGCAGGGTGTCCTTCTCTGGTTCCTCTATGATGTCGTTCATCATCTTGGCGTTAGTTGTCACAATTTACACCGCAAAACAGCCATGATGACAGGTGTCCCAACGGCGCGGGACTTTGTTGTTTTCTTAAGGAACAGGTAGGTACTTTCTGTTAGCTGTTAGCTAAGCTATTATGCTATCAGTGACAGGTTTAATACGACTTCCGGGAAAAAATCCAAAATAAAACCCTGCGTCGCTAACGTGTCGTAAAAGGTCAGACAGAAGGGACAGAAAAGTTATCCAACTAACGTTACAGTAGAAGAATTACGTTTTAAAAAAACTGGGGAAACAATTAAAATGTGATTATTGTATTGCATGTTTTTTAAATACTTCATAGTTAGTACCAAATAACGACAATAATTATTCAACACTATGAAGACTGGTCTCTTGCTTCCATTTTCCATAGTACATGTGGTACTGTATTTCCAAAATATACAAATGGTGCAGTTACAAACCGTATTTATGCTTCAATTGCTTTTAGTATTGATCCCCAACCAGGGGTACTTGTAGTCCAGGGGGTACTTGGAAAGATGATAGAGTAGCTCAACTAATATAAAATAAAATTTGAAATTATAATTTGAACAATAATATCATTATTGAGTCAGCTGTAACATCTTGCGTTGTATTGGAGTAGTTAGCAAGTGAGCAGAGTTAGCTTAGAAATAAATAAACACTTGAAATGTCCAGCTTCTGCTACTCTAAGTGGTAGTGGTCCGAATACTAATTTGACAGACCTAAACACTGCCAGTTCATCCATTGTCCATTATCTCCATCCATTATCTATAATCACTTATCCTTTGGATTGCCAATTCAATTGTATGAAAAAAGTTGTAACATTATCCACTATTATATATAGTTAAAAGTGTTACATAATATCCAGTTTAAAATCAGTTTAAAGGAACACAATTGGAACATGACAGGTGCTGCCGATGAAGGGGTACTTCAGTTCATCTGACAGTGATATGGGGGGTACATCAACAAAAAAGGTTGGGAAGCACTGGCTTATAGTATTGAATGACAGACCAGTGCATGCTATCCCACACACATCCTGTAAAATGAACAATCCAGGAGAAAGATTTCCAGCCTCCTGTCTCCATCTGGTGGGTGAGAGAAGAGCTCAGAGGCAGAAAAAAAAAACTCGACTGTCTCACGTTCTGTAATGTTATACCAAATAAAACAGTGGATATCATAATAACATCAATTAGGAAAAAACATTTTATGAAAATCTCTGGCTAATGCTTTGCGAAGGTTCTGTCTTCAGGCAGCTCAAATTAAAATCTTTGGGCCGTAACTATTGCCAAGAAAAGTTTTTTTTAGACTAATGATGCCCAGAGGTAAATCTTCTCCTAGCTTGTGTACCTCACCCAGAGGTCAGCACCAGCAGAGCAGCAGCCCTGGTATGGGGTCTTTTGCTCAAACTCGTCTCTTGCACCACTCTACGTACTTCTTTGTGAAAATATAATTTGCATTTATTAAAAGGGGTTATACAGAAATGAGGATAATGTAAAAATGAATGATCTGCAGCACTGGTTGACATTTTGATGTTCATAGTTTGGCCATCAGTTAGAGCAGTGCTACTATTTCTATTCACTGAAACAGAGTTGAATTGGTTGTGGTTTGTTTATAGCCTTTAACCCACCTGCACATGCACAATAGGCCTTTTCACAACAGCCATTTTGACGTGTCATAGCAGGAAAAGCAAATGTGTAACTAATAACATCAATGACAGCTCCATTTAAGTAGCCCAGCAAGCTATGCCAGCGAAGAAGCATGCACATTAGCAGGGAACTCCTAAATGGAATGCAGCCAACATCAATATTATTTACACCTGTGCTTTTCCTGCTATAAGTCAAAACGTCTGCTGTTAAAAAAGTCCATTATAGATCTAAAAATATTCAATAACTTACCAGAAAAAAACCCACATTATTTAATTATTGGTTTTCTTTATTAGGTCCACCATTTTGTACATAATAGGACAGCATGGATTTAATCAACAATATAGACATATTTGACAGGAGACAATCAGGAGAGCTCATCTCTTTATGTACCAAATTACCTGAGAAAAGAGAAACAAAAGATATTTTCAGCTGCAAGAAAGTAATATGCAATATAAATCATGATCTACTGTACATTCATAGAGTACGCCAGCATACACATACAGGGTTTAAGGCAGCGCTGGACAGCATGCCAAAGCTATTCTCTTTCTAAAGCCACACTGCCTTCCCTGGTAACATGTAGTAGTATACGGTATAGTGCAGTCTCACCTTGACAATCTATAACTTGTCAATGCCCAGCTCCTCTGGTGTTGAGATGCCGAGTTCTGATAGAGTGGGCTTCAGCTCTTGGAGCAGGTAGGGATAGATGTCTTTGTGGGGGCCTGCTTTGTCCTGCAAAACACCAAAAAATGTCAACAACAAATGAGGAGCTTTTTGTCATACTTGCAAACTTGGCAGCAAGCAGTTAAGTAATGATTACTATCAAACAATATAATCTAGTGAGTAATGTTGCATGTTTGTATATGTTAATTATTTCTATTATTATTTTATATATACATACATATACATATATATATATACATATACATATACATATATATATATATATATATATATATATATATATATATACACACCTTCTATACATACATATATATATATATATATATATATATATATATATTAAAATAAATAGTAATATTGTGTCATTTTTACCCTTCAGTAATATCAGGGTGAATTTTGATTTGTGCTTTATTTCTGTTGTTGTTCTGTTGTTTATCTCTTCTGAGTCCTTTTTTTTAACACAACACGTGACAATATGAACTCCTAATGTGGACGTTTTTTGATTTGTCTCTGCACTACAGTGACAAATTCTTGACTTGCGGTAAGTTAAGCAATTCTCATTCAATCTCTGGATCTGTCAGGAGTCACACCTCCGTACTGAAACAAAGTTCAGCAAAAGGTGTCGCTCACCTTGACGGCCTCAAGGATGCGGATGGCGCTGGCCAGGTCATTCAGTCTCCGGCAAGCCCTTAGTGCTGAATCCAGGATCTTGGCCTCGGGTACCAGGTCATACCCAATCAGGGTGTTCATGCCTTTAGGTTAAAATGAATAAAAAAAACCTGATTAATTCAAAGAATCAGCATTAATAAGAAAAGCAAATGTAAACAACAACAGAGAGAAAAAGCAATATTTGCAGTTTTGCTAAAGGTAGTCTGACATTAGAGATTTGACTGAATGTTTTTGTCATGATTTCCAAATGAACCCAAACTGGAACCATAACAATGAGCGAACTAGGAACAGGACGGGGATACGTCATCAGAATATGAAAAGCAAAAACTGTCAACAAAGTTACCTTTCCTCAGTTCCCAGGCATCTATGTCAGGCTTGCTGAAGTAAGTGACCCAACGGGCATCAAACTCCTCATCTGTCTCCACCTTGCCATGGGAGTAACATCTGGAGGCCAGAGGAGCTGGAAAACATTAGGAAGACATCGAGATTTCTTTGAAATGTTTAAATAACAGTGACGATACGATACCTAAGTTTCAATAACATACATGTATGTCATGTAGAAATAAATAAATGGCCTGTCTAAAATTAGCCAAATTTTGATTTAAATGACTAAATATCTTAGTAAACAATATTTGACTTATCGATATTCACATTGTCACATTTCTGTAAGTACTAAATAGGTCAAGGTTCAATACATACCAATTAGCACGAATTCAAAGCTCTTACCCAAACAGTACAGAGTGAAGAACAGATATAGATGACAAGCAGCAATAATAAGAAAACATGTGATAGTGATCATGAACCTAGTTGTGACTACACATCAAATAAAAGACTGTGTATATATATACACACGCATATATAT